>LR778289.1:41876399-41906399 GCA_902810595.1 Coregonus sp. 'balchen' | reverse complement strand
ACACCAAATAATGCATGCAGAGCAGAATTAGGCCGATACCCGCTAATGATCAAAATCCAGAAAAGAGCCGTTAAATTATATAACCACTTAAAAGGAAGCGATTCCCAAACCTTCCATAACAAAGCCATCACCTATAAAGAGATTAACTTAGAGAAGAGTCCCCTAAGCAAGCTGGTCCTGGGGCTCTGTTCACAAACACAAACAGACCCCACAGAGCCCCAGGACAACAACACAATTAGACCCATTAGAAAACAAAGATAATTACTTGACACATTGGAAAGAATGAACAAAAAACAGAGCAAACTAGAATTATATTTGGCCCTAAACAGAGAGTACACAGCGGCAGAATACCTGACCGCTGTGACTGACCCAAACTTAAGGAAAGCTTTGACTATGTACAGACTCAGTGAGCATAGCCTTGCTATTGAGAAAGGCCGCCGTAGGCAGACCTGGCTCTCAAGAGAAGACAGGCTATGTGCACACTGCCCACAAAATAAGATGGAAACTGAGCTGCACATGCTAACCTCCTGCCAAATGTATGACCATATTAGAGACACATATTTTCTTCAAATTACAGAGAAACTCCCTTATCTACTGGGTGAAATACCACAGTGTGCCATCACAGCAGCAAGATTTGTGACCTGTTGCCACAAGAAAAGGGCAACCAGTGAAGAACAAACATTATTGTAAATACAACCCATATTTATGTTTATTTATTTTCCCTTTTGGACTTTAACTATTTGCACATTGTTACAACACTGTATATATACATAATATGACATTTGAAATGTCTTTATTCTTTTGGAACTTCTGAGTGTAATTTACTGTTAATATTTATTGTTTATTTCACTTTTGGTTTACTATCTACTTCACTTGCTTTGGTCAATGTTAACATAACGTTTCCCATGCCAATAAAGCCCTTAATTGAATTGAATTGAGAGAAGAGAGAGAGCGAGAGAGAGAGATAGAGAGAAGAGAGCGCTAGAGAGAGAGAGCGAGAGATAGAGAGAGAAAGCTATCGAAGAGCGAGAGAGAGAGAGATCAGAGAGAGAGATATACATCGAGAATATAGAGATATAAGATATGCAGATAAGTCTAGTATATATCATCCGTATAGCGCGATATCTATGTACCTATACATAGCTCGCTACTCTCTATACAGATATATCTCGCACTCGATCTCATACTCTATCTTATGAGATTGACATTCCCTGCTATTCTTTTCTTCATATGAGCTCATATCCTTCTACGTAAGATCTGCTCCACTCTCTATGCGATAGCTCTATTTATTTCTATAAGATATTCTATACCTATCTAGAGAGCAGTACCAAATACATTATAGATCAAATATAAATTAGAACTTACTTTAGCGTAGGGATATATATATGCGATATCTATCTATATACGCTCTCTATCTCTCTCTCTTTTCTCTTCTCTCTCTCTCTCTCTCTCTCTCTCTCTCTCTCTCTCTCTCCTCTCTCTCTCTCTCTCCTCTCTCCTCTCTCTCTCTCTCTCTCTCTCTCTCTCTCTCCTCTCTCCCCTTCCTGCCTTCCTTTTTTGTTCTTTCTCTCTTCTGCTAATCTCTCAGCTCTAATGGTCGACAGGGGGTAGAAACAGAAATGCACTTTCTCCTTTACTGTGATAAATATTCCTCACAAAGAGATTCATTATTCACAGAAATGACTACATTTATTCCAAATTTTAACTTATTAAACCCAGAGGAAAAACTAAAAATACTCATGGGCGAAGGAGCAATGGCTCCTCTTGCAGCCAAATATGTATTTGCCTGCCATAGCCTGAGGGACACTGAATAGTAACATCTGCATAGTAAATAGTAACGTACTTATTATTAGTATTATTGCTATTATTGTTATTACCATTATTATTGTTGTTTATCATTCCAAATAGTAGTGGTATGGGTGGTAATGGTAATGATGGCAGTTTAATGATGGTGGTGGTAGTAGTGGTAGTAATGATGATGGTAGTTGTTGTACTGATATAATGGTGAAGATGACCGTTATTTAGTTATAAGTTAGTTATAGTTTCATTTTCCATATTTAGATTTGTATATTTATTATATTTCTACTATTGACTGTTACCATTTTATTGTTGTTATTTATTTATTATTATTTACTACCATTTTTATTATTATTTGTTATTCTTTATTATTTTATTACAATGTATATTGTAGACATTGTTGCTTTGGCAATATTGACGCAATGTTTTTCATGCCAATAAAGCAGCTTGAATTGAATTGAATTGAGAGAGAGAGAGAGAGAGAGAGAGAGAGAGAGAGAGAGAGAGGAGAGAGAGAGAGGAGAGAGAGAGAGAGAGAGAGAGAGAGAGAGAGAGAGAGAGAGAGAGACAGAGAGACAGAGAGAGACAGAGAGAGACAGAGAGAGAGAGAGAGAGAGAGAGATGTAACTGTGTCACAAATCACCTTGTAACATCTGCTGAGTTTCATTCCAAAACGCCATTTTCAGAAATGTTGGTAAATTAGCTTTTATTGTTTAAATAAATTATGACAGAGAT
Organism: Coregonus sp. 'balchen'; assembly: GCA_902810595.1. Lineage (NCBI taxonomy): Eukaryota > Metazoa > Chordata > Actinopteri > Salmoniformes > Salmonidae > Coregonus > Coregonus sp. 'balchen'. The sequence continues at coordinate 41,903,867 of LR778289.1, read as the reverse complement.
TGGTGTGTTCTTTTCACTGTAATCGTGGCATGGGGTTGTTCAATGACAGACATGTACAGTGAGGGAAAAAGTATTTGATTCCCTGCTGATTTTGTACATTTACCCACTGACAAAGAAATGATCAGTCTATAATTTTAATGGTAGGTTTATTTGAACAGTGAGAGACAGAATAACAACAACAAAAATCCAGAAAAACGCATGTTCAAAAATGTTATACATTTATTTGCATTTTAATGAGGGAAATAAGTATTTGACCCCTCTGCAAAACATGACTTAGTACTTGGTGGAAAAACCCTTGTTGGCAATCACAGAGGTCAGACGTTCCTTGTAGTTGGCCACCAGGTTTGCACACATTTCAGGAGGGATTTTGTCCCACTCCTCTTTGCAGATCTTCTCCAAGTCATTAAGGTTTCGAGGCTGACGTTTGGCAACTTGAACCATCAGATCCCTCCACAGATTTTCTATGGGATTAAGGTCTGGAGACTGGCTAGGCCACTCCAGGACCTTAATGTGCTTCTTCTTGAGCCACTCCTTTGTTGCCTTGACCGTGTGTTTTGGGTCATTGTCATGCTGGAATACCCATCCACGACCCATTTTCAATGCCCTGGCTGAGGGAAGGAGGTTCTCACCCAAGATTTGACGGTACATGGCCCCGTCCATCGTCCCTTTGATGCGGTGAAGTTGTCCTGTCCCCTTAGCAGAAAAACACACCCAAAGCATAATGTTTCCACCTCCATGTTTGACGGTGGGGATGGTGTTCTTGGGGTCATAGGCAGCATTCCTCCTTCTGCAAACATGGCGAGTTGAGTTGATGTCAAAGAGCTCAATTTTGGTCTCATCTGACCACAACACTTTCACCCAGTTCTCCTCTGAATCATTCAGATGTTCATTGGCAAACTTCAGACGGGCATGTATATGTGCTTTCTTGAGCAGGGGGACCTTGCGGGTGCTGCAGGATTTCAGTCCTTCACGGCGTAGTGTGTTACCAATTGTTTTCTTGGTGACTATGGTCCCAGCTGCATAGAGATCATTGACAAGATCCTCCTGTGTAGTTCTGGGCGATTCCTCACCGTTCTCATGATCATTGCAACTCCACGAGGTGAGATCTTGCATGGAGCCCCAGGCCGAGGGAGATTGACAGTTATTTTGTGTTTCTTCCATTTGCGAATAATCGCACCAACTGTTGTCACCTTCTCACCAAGCTGCTTGGCGATGGTCTTGTAGCCCATTCCAGCCTTGTGTAGGTCTACAATCTTGTCCCTGACATCCTTGGAGAGCTCTTTGGTCTTGGCCATGGTGGAGAGTTTGGAATCTGATTGATTGATTGCTTCTGTGGACAGGTGTATTTTATACAGGTAACAAACTGAGATTAGGAGCACTCCCTTTAAGAGTGTGCTCCTAATCTCAGCTCGTTACCTGAATAAAAGACACCTGGGAGCCAGAAATCTTTCTGATTGAGAGGGGGTCAAATACTTATTTCCCTCATTAAAATGCAAATCAATTTATAACATTTTTGACATGCGTTTTTCTGGATATTTTTATATATCTTTGTCAGTGGGCAAACGTACAAAATCAGCAGGGGATCAAATACTTTTTTCCCTCACTGTATTTGTTTAAAATCCATCACTTGATGGTTTAATTTCAGAGAGACAAATAATCATTATTTTATGCAAAATGCGATATATCACTCTCAGAGAATTTAGCAGTAGCTAGGTGTTACACAGTCAAATGTAACAAATAACGACATTTTTATAAAGACATTTACAAATGATACATTTGTCACTTCAATATATATATATATATTTTTTAAACATAATTCAATACAGTAATATGAGATCAGTATGAAAAAAATGTACATTAGACATTTTAGTCATTCAACAGATGCTCTTATCCAGAGCGACTCACAGTTAGTACATTCATCCATCTTACGATAGCTAGGTGAGACAACCAGATATCACAGTCAAATATACAGGATACGAACATTCCATTCCAGCTAAACAACGGAAATACACTGAGTGTACAAAACATTAAGAACACCTTCCTAATATTGAGTTGCACTCCCTTTTGCCCTCAGAACAGCCTCAATTCGTCGGGGCATGGACTCTACAAGGTGTCGAAAGCGTTCCACAGGGATGCTGACCCATGTTGACCCCAATGCTTCCCACAGATATTTCAAGTTGGCTGGATGTCCTTTGGGTGGTGGACCATTCTTGATACACACGGGAAACTGTTGAGCGTGAAAAACCCAGCAGCGTTGCAGTTCTTGACACACTCAAACCGGTGCGCCTGGCACCTGCTACCACACCCTGTTCAAAGGCACTTAAATATTTTGTCTTGCCCATTCACCCTCTGAATGGCACACATACACAATCCATGTCTCAATTGCCTCAAGGCTTAACAATCCTTCTTTAACCTGTCTCCTCCCCTTCATCTACACTGATTGAAGTCGATTTAACAGGTGACATCAATAAGGGATCATAGCTTTCACCTGGATTCCCCTGGTCAGTCTGTCATGGAAAGAGCAGGTGTTCCTAATGTTTTATACTCTCAGTGTAAAGCGATTTGAACAACAACAAAAAACACATCTATGAATAAAAAATCTGAGAACAGTAATGAAACGGGAAAAATTGGTGGATATAGCATTTTGGAAGTAAACTCTTCAAATACATTTGATTTGATTTGGCAGCTTGTAGTTCACAGGACCCAAATACTTTTTTGTGAAACAGCCCCATCTGGTGGTAACGGACAGAAGCACACTAACCAGATAATGAACACTACACTGTTACTGTTACTGTGCATTGACAAAGTGATGCTACTTGTCCATGATCCAGAATGTGAAGTGATGCTGCTTGTCCATGATCCAGAATGTGAAGTGATGCTGCTTGTCCATGATCCAGAATGTGAAGTGATGCTACTTGTCCATGATCCAGAATGTGAAGTGATGCTGCTTGTCCATGATCCAGAATGTGAAGTGATGCTGCTTGTCCATGATCCAGAATGTGAAGTGATGCTACTTGTCCATGATCCAGAATGTGAAGTGATGCTGCTTGTCCATGATCCAGAATGTGAAGTGATGCTGCTTGTCCATGATCCAGAATGTGAAGTGATGCTGCTTGTCCATGATCCAGAATGTGAAGTGATGCTGCTTGTCCATGATCCAGAATGTGATGACCAGATACTGTATATTATGTAGTTTCATGTTTGGAGAACTATTATAGTACATATATTATAGTATTATACAGTACAGGGATGTAGCTCAGTTGGTAGAGCATGGCGTTTGCAACGCCAGGGTTGTGGGTTCGATTCCCACGGGGTCCAGTATGAAAAATATAGTAATGTATGCACTCTCTAACTGTAAGTCTCTCTGGTTAAGAGCGTCTGCTAAATGACTAAGATGTAAATGATAAACTCCCTTATCTACTGGGTGAAAAACCACGGTGCGCCATCACAGCAGCAAGATGTGTGACCTGTTGCCACAAGAAAAGGGCAACCAGTGAAGAACAAACACCATTGTAAATACAACCCATCTTTATTACTGTATATAATATGCCATTTAGCAGACACTTTTATCCAAAGCGACTTACAGTCATGCGTGCATACATTATTATTTTTTGTGTGTATGGGTTGTCCCGGGGATCGAACCCACTACCTTGGCTTTACAAGCGCCGTGCTCTACCAGCTGAGCTACAGAGGACCAAGCGCCGTGCTCTACCAGCTGAGCTACAGAGGACCACTGTCCTGTATACATGTAAAACATACAAACTGTGGTAGGCGTACATTCATTTATAGTCACCTCACTGAATCCAGAACACCAGTGTATGAATGGAGGATGTTCCCTATGGTGGTTAATACCCCATTATATTATTCCTGGGAAAACGATGATTAATTTGACCCCCCTATACAGTAGAGTATCACAGCTCCCTGAAAACATATGGCTCCAATGCCTTTGGTACATAGGAACTACCCCCTATACAGTAGAGTATCACAGCTTCCTGAAAACATATGGCTCCAATGCCTTTGGTACATAGGAACTACCCCCTATACAGTAGAGTATCACAGCTCCCTGAAAACATATGGCTCCAATGCCTTTGGTACATAGGCACTATAGTCACCGGGAGGCTTCCATCAGGAAGGCCTATAATGGAGCCCATGTGTCTCTCTCTGCCTCGGCTGTTTGGTGGAACGTAGCACTCCGTGGAAAACTTTCAATAAAACACGTTAATCAAGCAGAGATCCTGAGATAGGTTTAGAAAAAGTTGTTGTTATTAGGGAAACAGAGTAGGGTTGTGTCTGATCTTATCCCAACAGAGTAGGGTTGGGTCTGATCTTATCCCAACAGAGTAGGGTTGGGTCTGATCTTACCCCAACAGAGTAGGGTTGGGTCTGATCTTACCCCAACAGAGTAGGTTTGGGTTGGGTCTGATCTTATCCCAACAGAGTAGGGTTGGGTCTGATCTTATCCCAACAGAGTAGGGTTGGGTTGGGTCTGATCTTATCCCAACAGAGTAGGGTTGGGTCTGATCTTACCCCAACAGAGTAGGTTTGGGTTGGGTCTGATCTTATCCCAACAGAGTAGGGTTGGGTCTGATCTTATCCCAACAGAGTAGGGTTGGGTTGGGTCTGATCTTATCCCAACAGAGTAGTGTTGGGCCTGATCTGATCTCCGAAGAGTAGGGTTGGGTTGGTTCTGATCTTATCCCAACAGAGTAGGGTTGGGTTGGGTCTGATCTTATCCCAACAGAGTAGGGTTGGGTCTGATCTTATCCCAACAGAGTAGGGTTGGGTTGGGTCTGATCTTATCCCAACAGAGTAGGGTTGGGTCTGATCTTATCCCAACAGAGTAGGGTTGGGTTGGGTCTGATCTTATCCCAACAGAGTAGGGTTGGGTCTGATCTTATCCCAACAGAGTAGGGTTGGGTTAGGTCTGATCTTATCCCAACAGAGTAGGGTTGGGTTGGGTCTGATCTTATCCCAACCGAGTAGGGTTGGGTTGGGTCTGATCTTATCCCAACAGAGTAGGGTTGGGTCTGATCTTATCCCAACAGAGTAGGGTTGGGTTGGGTCTGATCTAATCCCAACAGAGTAGGGTTGGGTTGGGTCTGATCTTATCCCAACAGAGTAGGGTTGGGTCTGATCTTATCCCAACAGAGTAGGGGTGGGTTGGGTCTGATCTCATCCCAACAGAGTAGGGTTGGGTCTGATCTTATCCCAACAGAGTAGGGTTGGGTTTGATCTTATCCCAGTAGAATAGGGTTGGGTTGGGTCTGATCTCATCCCAACAGAGTAGAGTTGGGTCTGATCTTATCCCAACAGAGTAGGGTTGGGTCTGATCTTATCCCAACAGAGTAGGGTTGGGTTGGGTCTGATCTTATCCCAACAGGGTAGGGTTGGGTTGGGTCTGATCTTATCCCAACAGAGTAGGGTTGGGTTGGGTATGATCTTATCCCAGCAGAGTATGGTTGGGTTGGGTCTGCTCTTATGTGATGTGGTGGTGTTGAAGGAGTCAGGTGTAAATCACAGATTAACAGGTTTTAATCCGCAAAATACAGGTTTACGCAGAAATGCGTCAAACTCACTCCAGGGTACAAAACAGGCGCACTGGAAAATACAAGGCACACCGGAAAATTCTCCCGTCAACACAAAATACACGAGCTCCACCGAGCTTCACTAACCTCCACAAATAAACAATCACCCACAAGGACAAGGGGGCAGAGGGAACACTTATACACTGACTAATTAGGGGATTAGAACCAGGTGTGTGTGATTGACAAGACAAGACAATTGTGATAATGATTGGGGCAGCAGTGGTTAGTACTCCGGTGGCGATGAATGCCGAAGCCTCCCCGAACAAGGAGGGGAGGAGGCAGCCTCGGCCGAAGTCGTGACATCTTATCCCAACAGAGTGGAGTTGGGTTAGGTCTGATCTTATCCCAACAGAGTAGGGTTGGGTTGGGTCTGATCTTATCCCAACAGAGTAGGGTTGGGTTGGGTCTGATCTTATCCCAACAGAGTAGTGTTGGGCCTGATCTGATCTCCGAAGAGTAGGGTTGGGTTGGTTCTGATCTTATCCCAACAGAGTAGGGTTGGGTCTGATCTTATCCCAGCAGAGTAGGGTTGGGTTGGGTCTGATCTTATCCCAACAGAGTAGGGTTGGGTTGGGTCTGATCTTATCCAAACAGAGTAGGGTTGGGTTGGGCCTCCTGTAGCTCAGTTGGTAGAGCATGGCACTTGCAATGCCAGGATTGTGGGTTCGATTCCCACGGAGGCCAGTATGGAAAATGTATGCACTCACTAACTGCAACTCGCTCTGGATAAGAGTGTCTGCTAAATGACTAAAATGTAAATCTTATCCCAACAGAGTAGAGTTGGGTCTAATCTTATCCCAGCAGAGTAGGGTTGGGTCTGATCTTATCCCAACAGAGTAGGGTTGGGTCTGATCTTATCCCAACAGAGTAGGGTTGGTTTGGGTTTGATCTTATCCCAACAGAGTAGGGTTGGGTTGGGTCTGATCTTATCCCAACAGAGTAGGGTTGGGTCTGATCTTATCCCAACAGAGTAGGGTTGGGTTGGGTCTGATCTTATCCCAACAGAGTAGGGTTGGGTTGGGTCTGATCTTATCCCAACAGAGTAGGGTTGGGTTGGGTCTAATCTTATCCCAACAGGGTAGGGTTGGGTTGGGTCTGATCTTATCCCAACAGAGTAGGGTTGGGTTGGGTCTGATCTTATCCCAACAGAGTAGGGTTGGGTCTGATCTTATCCCAACAGAGTAGGGTTGGGTTGGGTCTGATCTTATCCCAACAGAGTAGGGTTGGGTCTGATCTTATCCCAACAGAGTAGGGTTGGGTTGGGTCTGATCTTATCCCAACAGAGTAGGGTTGGGTTGGGTCTGATCTTATCCCAACAGAGTAGGGTTGGGTTGGGTCTGATCTTATCCCAACAGGGTAGGGTAGGGTTGGGTCTGATCTTATCCCAACAGAGTAGGGTTGGGTTGGATCTGATCTCATCCCAACAGAGTAGGGTTGGGTCTGATCTTATCCCAACAGAGTAGGGTTGGGATGGGTCTGATCTTATCCCAACAGAGTAGGGTTGGGTCTGATCTTATCCCAACAGAGTAGGGTTGGGTCTGATCTTATCCCAACAGAGTAGGGTTGGGTCTGATCTTATCCCAACAGAGTAGGGTTGGGTTGGGTCTGATCTTATCCCAACAGAGTAGGGTTGGGTCTGATCTTATCCCAACAGAGTAGGGTTGGGTCTGATCTTATCCCAACAGAGTAGGGTTGGGTCTGATCTTACCCCAACAGAGTAGAGTTGGGTCTGATCTTATCCCAACAGAGTAGGGTTGGGTCTGATCTTATCCCAACAGAGTAGGGTTGGGTCTGATCTTATCCCAACAGAGTAGGGTTGGGTCTGATCTTATCCCAACAGAGTAGGGTTGGGTTAGGTCTGATCTTATCCCAACAGAGTAGGGGTGGGTTGGGTCTGATCTTATCCCAACAGAGTAGGGTTGGGTTGGGTCTGATCTTATCCCAACAGAGTAGGGGTGGGTTGGGTCTGATCTTATCCCAACAGAGTAGGGTTGGGTTGGGTTTGATCTTATCCCAACAGAGTAGGGTTGGGTTAGGTCTGATCTTATCCCAGTAGAATAGGGTTGGGTTGGGTCTGATCTTATCCCAGTAGAATAGGGTTGGGTTGGGTCTGAACCAACACAGCCACAGCGTTATCCCCTGAAGCCCTCCAGTTCCCCCAGTATCATCATGTGGTTCAGAATGTCTCACTCAGCCATATATTCCAGACAGGCAGCTAGTCTCCTGAACCACATAAACAAAACGGCATTGTGACAGCAGGTCTGATAGCATGTCCTGCTACAGCAGGTTTCTGTGACAGCAGGTTTCTGTTACAGCAGGTTTCTGTGACAGCAGGTTTCTGTTACAGCAGGTTTCTGTTACAGCACGTCTGATAGCATGTCCTGTTACAGCAGGTTTCTGTTACAGCAGGTTTCTGTTACAGCAGGTCTGATAGCATGTCCTGTTACAGCAGGTTTCTGTTACAGCAGGTTTCTGTTACAGCAGGTCTGATCTTATAAAGTTGACTCACCACTTCAGAAAGACAGGATGTGTCCCAACGGGCACTGGGAGAGATGAGGTGATCCACAATGTCAGAACACAGCAAATGTTTTAAAACGAAAATACATTTGATTTTAAATAGGAAAAAAATTATTTTCCATGTCTTTGAATTGTTTTTTCCTGTATGAAATTAATTAGTTAGTTGAGTTGGTTGTGTTTTCTGTTCTATGTATAATCCATCTGGTAGTTCCCGGTGGGGACTTTATTTTTCCTGGCTGGGGTTTTCCTGTGGATGGTCCAGAGTCAATACTTAGAGAATGCCTTCATCATATAATGGCCAGGTCATTAGAAAACACACCACACTACCAGCTCTCAGCCTCAGCCCTACTGTAAATAACTAGTTGAAAGGCAGAACTGGCCTGCTTCCCAGATGGCACCCTATTCCCTATACAGTGCACTACTTTGACCAGAGAGATAAACCCTCTTCCCTATTTAGTGCACAAACCACGCTTTATATAGGGAATAACATGAATATAGCATCAACATGCCATTCAGAGGTACGGTGTTAGACCTTTATACCAATAACACCATCAACATTCAGAGGTACGGTGTTAGACCGTTATACCAATAACACCATCAACATGCCATTTAGAGGTACGGTGTTAGACCTTTATACCAATAACACCATCAACATTCAGAGGTACGGTGTTAGACCTTTATACCAATAACACCATCAACATGCCATTCAGAGGTACGGTGTTAGACCTTTATACCAATAACAGTATATCAGTGGCAGGTGAGGATTACGCGGAGCACAGGGGGTCTCAGACCCCATGAATAAGACATGAGTCAGAAAGGTCAGGCAGAAAGGTCAGAACTGGGAAGACTAGGAAAAACTAAACCTAGAGCACAGGAAACACGGGAACACGCTGGTAGGACTTGACGGGACGAACTGGCAACAGACAAACAGAAAACACAGGTATAAATACACAGGAGATAATGGGGGGGAAATGGGAGACACCTGGAGGGGGGTGGAGACACCTGGAGGGGGGTGGAGACACCTGGTGGGGGGTGGAGACACCTGGAGGGGGGTGGAGACACCTGGAGGGGGGTGGAGACACCTGGTGGGGGGTGGAGACACCTGGAGGGGGGTGGAGACACCTGGTGGGGGGTGGAGACACCTGGAGGGGGGTGGAGACACCTGGTGGGGGGTGGAGACACCTGGAGGGGGGTGGAGACACCTGGTGGGGGGTGGAGACACCTGGTGGGGGGTGGAGACAAGCACAGGACAGGTGAAACAGATCAGAGTGTGACAACTTGTTTAAAATGAAATTTGTACTGCTACAGTGGTAATTATTTTGACAATAAGATGAAAACATAATGACTGGATGTGTTCATGCCAAATTAAAAGGTAATACATTTTTTTCTACCATTAATAACATGTCTTTACTAATACTACTACACCACTAATGTACTACTACTGTACTATTATACTACTATATTACTATACTACAATACTACTACTATAATGCTACTAAATGGTTATACTACTATACAACTATACTACCATATTTCTATACTATTATGCTACTATACTATTATACTTTATTTTTTAACTTTTATTTAAATAGGCAAGTCAGTTAAGAACAAATTCTTATTTACAATGACGGCCTACACCGGCCAAACCCGGACGACGCTGGTCCAATTGTGCGCCGCCCTATGGGACTCCCGATCACGGCCGGTTGTGATACAGCCTGGAATCGAACCAGGGGGTCTGTAGTGACGCCTCAAGCACTGAGCTGTAGTGCCTTAGACCACTGCACCACTCGTCTGTAGTGACGCCTCAAGCACTGAGATGTAGTGCCTTAGACCGCTGAGATGCAGTGCCTTAGACCGCTGCGCCACTCGGTCTGTAGTGACGCCTCAAGCACTGAGATGTAGTGCCTTAGACCGCTGAGATGCAGTGCCTTAGACCGCTGCACCACTCGTCTGTAGTGACGCCTCAAGCACTGAGATGTAGTGCCTTAGACCGCTGAGATGCAGTGCCTTAGACCACTGCACCACTCGTCTGTAGTGACGCCTCAAGCACTGAGATGTAGTGCCTTAGACCGCTGAGATGCAGTGCCTTAGACCACTGCACCACTCGGGAGCCCATACTACCATACTACTATACTACTACTATATAATAATACTACAATACTGCTATACTACCATGTTACCATATTACTATATTTCTATACTACTATACTACTATAATACTATAATACTATAATACTATAATACTATAATACTATACTACTATACTACTATACTACTATACTATTTTACTACTATACTACTATGGTGAAAGCGTGTGAACACATAGGAGGTCACGGTATAATTCGCACTATGATCAGCAGGCTGTGTTGTTACAGTACACTATGATCAGCAGGCTGTATGTTATAGTACACTATGATCAGCAGGCTGGTGTGTTGCTACAGTACACTATGATCACCAGGCTGTATTGTACAGTACACTATGATCAGCAGGCTGTGTTGTTATAGTACACTATGATCAGCAGGCTGTGTTGTTATAGTACACTATGATCAGCAGGCTGTATTGCTACAGTACACTATGATCAGCAGGATGTTTTTGCACTACAGTAAAATATGATCAGCGGGTTGTTGTTTATTGTTCAGTACACTATGATAGCAGGCGTATTTTTAAAAGACATATGATCAGCGGTTTGGGATGTTATATTTACACAGAAAGCAGGGGGCTGTTTTGTACAGTACCTTGATCGGGAAAGGTGTGTTTTTAAAATTTAACACAGACAGCAGGCTGTATTGCTCCCATTTAAATTTAACCAGGGGGTTATTGTTACATTTAACACAATCAGCAGGCTGTTTTTGTATGTACACTATGATCAGCAGGTGTTTTTTGTTCAGTCCCACTAGGACAGGGGGCTGTGTTGTACGCCCATTTGATCAGCAGGCTGTTTTTGTCCCTTTACACTATGATCAGCAGGCGTTATTGTAAAAGTACACTATGACACCCGGTTTTTATTTTACAGACACTATGTTTCAGCAGGCTGTGTTGCAAATTTTTTACCCTATGATACCCGGCCGTATTGTTTTTTTAAACTATGATCAGCAGGGGGGAAATTAAAAATTTTAAACTATGATCACCCGGGGGTGTATTGTACAGAAACACTATGATCAGCAGGGGTTTTGTCCCGTTAACTATGATCAGCAGGTTTGTATTCCCTAAAGTACACATGATAGCGGGCTGTTTTTCCCAAGTCCCACAAATGTTTCACAGGCGGTATTGCTACATTTAAAATAGGGATCGGGCCGGTTGTATTGTTAAGAAACTAAAATGTACAATGTTTTTTCTTAAAAATCTTAAGAAAAACAATTAAAAAAATGAAAAAAAATATATGTGGTGGCCAGCCAAGAAACAAAGAATAGTAGCGGGTTTTTAAACCGGAATGAATAGCTAGGGGGGGTTTTTAACCCGGGAATTTGAATAGCAAAGCGGGGTTTTTAACCCTAAAATGAATAGTAGCGGGGGTTTTTAACCTAAAGAATAGCTAGGGGGTTTTAAACCCTAAAAGAAAGCTAGCGGGGTATTTAACCGAAAAATAAGCTAGGGGGGTTTTTTTAAAGGGAAGAATAGCTAGGGGGGTTTTTAAACCCGAACAGAAGCGGGGGTATTTAACCTGAATAATGGGCTAGGGGGGGTTTTAACCTAAGGAAAAAACCCAGCCGGGGTTTTTAACCTGAATGAATAGCTAGCGGGGTTTTTAAAACCTGAATAAATTAGCTACCCGGGGGTTTTTAAACCGAATAAATAGCTAGTGGGATTTTAACCGGAAGAAAGCTAGTGGGTATTTAACCAAATTTTGAATACTAGCGGGGTTTATTTAACCTGAATGAATAGCTAGCTGGGTATTTAACCTGAATGAATAGCTAGCTGGGTTTTTAAACCGGGAATGAATCCCTAGTGGGTTTTTAACCTGAATGAATAGTAGTTGGGTTTTTAAAACCTTTGAAGAATAGCTAGGGGGGTTTTTAACCGGGAATGAATAGCAGGGGTTTTTTAAACCTGAATGAATACAGCGGGGGATTAACCTGAATGAATAGCTAGCGGGGTATTTAAAACCGAATGAATAGCTGCGGGGGTTTTTAACCCTAAATTTGAATGGGAAAGCGGGTTTTTAACCGAATGAATGGGAAGGGGGGTTTAACCCAAGGAATGGGGCTAGGGGTTTTTAAACCGGGAAGAATAGCTAGTGGGATTTAACCTGAAATGAATAGTAGCGGGTAATTAAACCGAATGAAATTAGTAGCTGGGGAATTAACCCCAAAAGAATAGCTAGCGGGGTTTAAAATTGGGGTTTTTAAACCCAAATTTGAAAAAACTAGCGGGTTTAAACCTGAATAAATTGGCTAGCTGGGTTTTTAACCCCTGAAAAAAGGGCTAGGGGGTTTTTTTAAACCCTGAAGAATAGCTGGGCTGGGTTTTTCCCCCCTGAATGAAACTAGCGGGGTTTTTAAACCCTTTAATAAATTTACCCTAGGGGGTATTTAACCTAAATTTTAAAAATAGCTAGCGGGGATTAACCTGAATGAATAGCTAGGGGGGATTAACCTAAAATGAAAGTAGTGGGTTTTTTAAACCCGAATGAATAGCTAGCTGGGTATTTAACCAGAATGAATAGCTAGCTGGGTATTTAACCTGAATAAAATTTGCTACCCTGGGTTTTTAAACCCTAAATGAATGGCCTAGCTGGGTTTTTAACCCTGAATGAATAGTAGTGGGTTTTTTAAACCTGAAAAATAGTGGGGGGGGGGATTTAACCTAAATTTGAAAGAAAAGCTGGGGGGTTTTTAAAAACCTAAATGAATAGCTGGGTGGGTATTAACCTGAAGGAATAAGTAGCTGGGGTTTATTTAATTTGAATGAATAGCTAGCGGGGGGTTTTTAACCGGAAATGAATAGTAGCGGGGTTTATTTAACCGAATGAATAGTTTAAGCGGGTTTTTAACTAAATGAAAAGTAGGGGGGTTTTTAAACCTGAATGAATAGCAAAGCGGGGGTAAAAAAACCTGAATGAAAGCTAGCGGGGTTTTAAAACCGAAGGAATAGCTGGGGGGTTTTAAACCTAAGGGAAATAGCTAGCGGGGGGTTTTTTAACCCCTGAATAAAAATTAAAGTAGCTGGGTATTTAACCGGAAGTTTAGCTAGCGGGTTTTTAACCTGAATGAAAGCTAGGGGGGTTTTTAACCGGGAATGAAAGCTAGTGGGTTTTTTAACCGAAAAATTTAAGCTAGCGGGGTATTTAACCTGAATGAAAGCGGCTGGGGGTATTTAACTGAATGAAAGCTGGGGGGGGGTTTTTTAAAACGAATGAAAAAAGCTAGCGGGGTTTTTAAAAACCTAAATGAATAGTTTAGCGGGGGGTTTTAAATTTAAAAAATGAATAGCTGTGGTTTTTAAACCCGGAAATGAATAGAGCGGGGGTTTTTTTAACCCTGCTTTACCAGTGGGATTATTACAGACATTTGGTTGAGAATTTTTAAAACCGAGGGAGCGGGGGGACGGAACCGGGGAAAAAGGGGCCGGGGAGGGACGGCCCCGGGAGAAGGGAAAGGAAGGGAAAAGGGGGAAAGGGAAAAGGGGGGGGAAACCCGGGGAAGGGAAGGGGAAACCCCAGAAGGGGCCGGGGCCGAGGGGAACCCCCACGAGGAAAGGGGGGAAAAGGAAAATGAGGGAAAGGGGAAGGGAGGGGAAAAAGGGGGCCCCGGGAAAGAGGCGTGGAGGGCCGCCGAGGGAGGGGGAGAGGGAAAGACGGAAAACAAACCGGGGGAGGGAAAAACCCTTTCCCCCAAACCGAGGAAACCAAGGAGAATAGAGGCAAAGGAGAAAGGGGGGAGGGGGAGATTAAGAAGGGAGCCAAGGGGAGGGAGACGTAGAGGAGGAAGGGGTTTTGAAAAAGGGGAATTGGAGGAAGAAGGCCCAGAGGAAAAAGAGGAGAGGGAAAAGGAAAAGGAGACCCCGAGGGGGAAGGAGGGGCCCGGGAGGGGCGAGGAGGGGGACGGGAAGGGAAAGAGCGAGAGGGAGGGCCCAAGGATGAAAGGATGCCCGGGAGGGGAAAGGGGGAAAAGGAGGGGAAAGGATGAGGGTGAGGGAAATAAGGGGGGGGAAAAAAACCGGGGGGCAAGGGGGCCGGAAGGAGGGGGGAAACTGGGGAGGGGGTTTGGGGAAAGGGGGAGGAGAAGCAGGAGGGAAAAAGGGAGAATAACGGGGGAAGGGACGGAGGAGCCCCCCGGGACACAAACCCCCCCCCCCACCCCCCTACAAAAACCGGGAGAGGAGACGGGGAAAGGGCCCCCCGGAACCCCCGGAAAAAACACCCCGACCGGCCGCACCCCCGCAGCGGAGGAACCCGGGGGAAGGAGCGACGGGAAGGGGAAAAGGGGAAAGGGGGGTGCAGGGGGAGGGAACCCAAGGAGGGGAATGAACCGGAAAAAGGACGAATGAGGGAGGGAAAAAAGAGGAGGGGGAAAAGGAAGAGGGAAATTTTAAGGGGGAGAGGGGGAGGAAAAGGGGAGGCAAAAAAGAGGAAGAGGTCAGGAGAGGAGGAGGGGGAGAAGGCAAACCCCTCGAGGCCCCCCTAGGCCGCAAAAGGGAGGCCCAGGGCCCCAGGAGGGGGCCCGAAAAGGAGGGAAACGACATCAAGAAGGACACCCCCGAGGAGAGGAGAGGAAGGCCCCCGGATCCCCCGAGGAAACAGGGGAGGAAGGAGGACGAGGAAAAGAACCCCGCGCCCCAGGGAATTCCTAACCCGGGAGAAAACGGCCCCGGAAACAAAGCCAGAGGATGAGGAGATAAGAGGAGGAAGACAAACGGGGGCCCCCCAGGAGACCCCCACAGGAGGGGAGGAGAGGGAAACCCCCCCCGAACCCCCCGGGGGAGGACCCCGGGAAGAGGGCAGGGGGGCCCCCCCCGAACGGAGAGGAGGGCCCCGAAGGGCCCCATCCATGAGCCCGGGAACCCGCCGCCCGGGCCCGTAACCCCCTGAGCGCCGGTTGAAGCCCCCTCCCCCCTTGAAAATTTATCAAAGCCCCAAAGGCCCTTTTTTTGAGGAAGCCCGGGGCCCCCCTCCGGCCCGGGAAGGGGGGAAGGAAGAGGAGGGAGGGACCCAGGGAAGGGGAGAGGAGAGGAGAGGAGAGGGGGATCCGAGATAGATGAGGAGAAAAAAGGAGGCCAAGGGAAGGAAAAGGAGAGGAGAGGAGAAAGACGGAAAGAGGAAAAGGAGGGAGAGTAAAAGGAAAGAGGAGAGGGGGGCGGGGGAGGAGAGGAAAAAGGAGGGGAAAGGGAGGATGGGGGGTGAGGGGGGTAAGGGGGAGAGGGAAGGAGAGGAGACCCGAAAAAGAAAACCCGGGGGAGGGCCCGGAGGAATTTTGCCGGAAGGTCCGGGGAAAAGAAAGGAGCGGAAAACCCCCCCGGGAGGCACGGGGAAAGAGGGCCCACCCCACCGAAAGGAAGCCAGGGAGTTTTGAGGAGGGGAAAGCCCCAAGGATAAAGGCAGTTGAGGACCGGAGGCCGCCCCCCAAAGGAGGAGAAAAGAGAGGGAAAAGGGAAAAGGGAGACGGAAGAGGACCTGGGGGGGGGGCCCCGGGACTCTGGGGGGGGGGCAGGGGGTTTTGCCCCGGAGGGGGGGGGGGGTGGGGGGGGGTGGGCGGGGGGGGCGGGGGGGGGGGCGCGGAGGGGAGGGGGGGAGGGGGGGCGGGGGGGGGGGGGGGGGGGGGAGGGGGGGGGTAAACCAACCCAAAAAAACCCGGGGGAGGACCCACGGGGGGAGGAGGGGGGAGAGGAAAAAAGGGGGATGAAAGACGGGGGAGGGGGGGAGGGAAGAAGGACGAAGGAGAGGGGAGAGGAGAGGAAGGAGGAGAGGAAGGGGGGAAAATTTGGGAGGGGAAAGGAAGTCCCCCGGGCCCCCCGGGAACGGAGCAAAATTAAAAATGGGCCCCCCCCACCGAGGAGGGGCCTGGAGAGAGGACAGGGGAAGGGGAAACGGAGGAGTCGTTCAAGGGGACCCCCACGCCCCCCAGGGAGGAAAGGAGGGCCCCGGAAACGCCCTGACTTTCCGGGGGGAAGGCCCAGGGGCCCCTAAACCCCCAATGGATGGGAGGAGGATGAGGAGGGTTCCCGGGTTTGAGGAGATAAGAGGAGAGGAAGGAGAGGAAGGAGAGGAAGGAGGGAGAGGAGAGGGGGGGAGGGAGAGGAGGAGAGGGGGGAAAAGGGGGGGAGAGGAGAGAGGAGAGGGGGAGGGGAGGGGGGAGGAGAGGGGGATGAGAGGCAGAGGAGAGGAGGGGGGAAAAAGGGGAAATGGAAGAGGGGGGAGAGGGGTGAGGGGGGGGTGGGAGGGAAAAGGGGAAGGAGAGGAAAGGGAGAGGAGAGGGGAGGAGAGGAAAAGGAGAGGAGAGGAGGAAAAAAGGAAAAGGGAGGAAAAGGGGGGAGAGGAAAGGGGAGGGGGAGGAGCGGGAGGGGAGAGGAGAGGAGAGGGGGGAAGAGGACGGACGGGGGAGGGGGGGAGGAAAGAGGAGGGGGGGGAGGAGAGGAGAGGAGAGGGGGAGGGGGGGAGGGAGAGGAGAGGAGGAGGAGAGGGAGGGGGGAAAAAAAAGGAAAAAGAGGTTGGGGCAGAGGAAAAGGAAAGGAGGGGGGAGAGGTTTTGGAGGAGGGGAAGGGGAAAAGGGAAGGGGAGAGGAAAAGGAAAGAATAAGAGGGAAAAGAAAACCCCAGGGGGAAAGGAAAAGAGGTGGGGGAAAGAGAAAAGTGGAGGGGGAAAAGGGGGGAGGAGAGGAGAGGAGAGGAGAGGAAGGGGGAGGAGGGGAGAGAGAGGAGAGGAGAGGAGAGGGGGGAGGAGAGGAGAGGAGAGGAGAGGAGAGGAGAGGAGGGAGAGTTTAAACCCAGCAGCGGGGGTTTTTAGACAAAACCCAAGAAAACTAAACTTACCCCCCACAGAACATGGGTTTTAGTAAAAAAAAAACATACTGCGGGAATTCAAAAAAAAACAAACAGGGGGAAAGATGGAAAAACATTGCATTTCCCATGGTTTTTGAACACCCATTTTTGGGGGGGGAACGCCCGGGAATCCCCCCCCCAAATTTCCCTTTCCCTGGGCCCCTGGTACAAGTACCCGATTTTAAGGGAAAGGGTGCCATTTGAAAAGCAGGTAAGGGGGTTAAATGGTGAGACTCCTTAGCTGAAGGCTTTAAACAGTACAAAAGGGGTTTTTTTTTAATCATAAACAGAAAAAGTTCAACCCTTCCCCTCTGAAAAAAACGGGCCTTGACCCAAATCATTTCGGTTTTTTTTGGGAAAAGCAAAAGAAAAGGAAAAAATTTAAGAAGGAGAAAAAAGGAAAAAAGGGAAGAAAAGAGAAGAAAAAGGGGAGAAGAGGGCAGATACTCTCCTCTCGAATCCTCTCCTCTTCCTTCTCCTCTCCTAGCCCTCCTCTCTCTCCTCTCCCGTCCCGTCCAGTCCCGTCCAAAGGCCTTGTTATTCAGTTATCACTGTCAGGACTGGAACAGTAACTACAGTACTGGTATTGACCAGACCGAGACACTCCAGCTCTCTGCTGTCTGTCCTCAGTGTCCTACTAGACACCAGCCAGTAGGGGGCTCCACTTCCTCAGTGTCCTACTACAGACCAGCCAGTAGGGGGCTCCACCTCTCAGTGTCCTACTACAGACCAGCAGTAGGGGCTCCACCTATCAGTGTCCTACTAGACACCAGCCAGTAGGGGGCTCCACCTCCTCAGTGTCTACTACAGACAGCCCCAGTAGGGGGCTTCCACCCCTCAGTGTCCCTACAATACAGACCAGCCAGTAGGGGGCTCCACCTCCTCAGTGTCCTACTACAGACCAGCCAGTAGGGGGCTCCACCTCCTCAGTGTCCTACTACAGACCAGCCAGTAGGGGGCTCCACCTCCTCAGTGTCCTACTACAGACCAGCCAGTAGGGGGCAGTATTGAAACCCTGGCCACTGACAGGCATCCAAGTGTGAGGGTGCAGTTGAGGGACTCACATGCTGATATCTGGCATGAGTATGACCTGTGGCCCATTGCCAAAGGTGTGAGGAAACAGCTGGGGGCCATCGGGAAGCCAGAGGTACTGTCATTTATTTGATAGTAAAACCACAACTATATGATGATGATGATTGAAGTCAGTGACTCAGGTGTCTGATGTATTCCTTGTGTCTCAGGTACTGCCATGGGTGAGGGCATTAATACACCACTAGTGTTCTGCCATGGGTGAGGGCATTAACACACCACTAGTGGTCTGCCATGGGTGAGGGCATTAACACACCACTAGTGGTCTGCCATGGGTGAGGGCATTAACACACCACTAGTGGTCTGCCATGGGTGAGGGCATTAACACACCACTAGTGGTCTGCCATGGGTGAGGGCATTAACACACCACTAGTGGTCTGCCATGGGTGAGGGCATTAACACACCACTAGTGGTCTGCCATGGGTGAGGGCATTAACACACCATTAGTGGTCTGCCATGGGCGAGGGCATTAACACACCACTAGTGGTCTGCCATGGTTGAGGGCATTAACACACCACTAGTGGTCTGCCATGGGTGAGGGTATTAACACACCACTAGTGGTCTGCCATGGGTGAGGGCATTAACACACCACTAGTGGTCTGCCATGGGTGAGGGCATTACCACACCACTAGTGGTCTGCCATGGGTGAGGGCATTAACACACCACTAGTGGTCTGCCATGGGTGAGGGGATTACCACACCACTAGTGGTCTGCCATGGGTGAGGGCTTTAACACACCACTAGTGGTCTGCCATGGGTGAGGGCATTAACACACCACTAGTGGTCTGCCATGGGTGAGGGCTTTAACACACCACTAGTGGTCTGCCATGGGTGAGGGCTTTAACACACCACTAGTGGTCTGCCATGGGTGAGGGCATTAACACACCACTAGTGGTCTGCCATGGGTGAGGGCTTTAACACACCACTAGTGGTCTGCCATGGGTGAGGGCATTAACACACCACTAGTGCTACTGTGCTGCCACTGCTGGTGGGAGTGTCCAGGTGCTGAAAGAAAAGTGGATCACCACAGTTCACCACATCATGAATGAACACCAGTGGGTCACTGGAAACACACTCAACTGCTGTGAGCACCCCACTACACACCTGAAGAAGAGGCAACACGACCCTGGATCAACACATCGTCGGCAGCTTTCAAGGCAGTAAAGAAAATTGTCCTCAACCCGAGATTTTTGAAGGATCACGAGAAGGTCAAAAAAACGTATAAACCATTTCTGTACATAACAACATTTGAAGTAAGTTAATAAGCACATTGGACAAACCCTTGTTTTTGTTTTTTTTGTTCATTCCTATGTGAATAACTACAACCAATTGATTTAATAAAATCAGTAACAGTATATTTGTAATAGCCTACTTATTAATCTCGAGTTACGTTAATTAGATATTTTATTTTGTAGGTGACGAAGTTTGTTCAGACAGGTGAACTCTAGAGTGTACATGCCCTGTACACTAAATACATGCCCTGTACACTAAATACATGCCCTGTACACAAAATACATGCCCTGTACACTAAATACATGCCCTGTACACTAAATACATGCCCTGTACACTAAATACATGCCCTGTACACTAAATACATGCCCTGTACACTAAATACATGCCCTGTACACTAAATACGTGCCCAAGAGGAATAAGTTCGACCCAGCAGGGGATGGTCGCAAGTCTCCGAGTGGCTACCTTGGACCATCATTATTCAGACAGACAGCAGGGCTGCAACAAAGGAGGGAGAGCTCCGTTTAAAACACGATTACTACCAAGGCTGCCAGGGCGTTAGTGGTGAAACCCATCAAGGGATTTCTACCAAGGCTGCCAGGGCGTTATCAATCAATCAATCAATTTTATTTTATATAGCCCTTCTTACATCAGCTAATATCTCGAAGTGCTGTACAGAAACCCAGCCTAAAACCCCAAACAGCTAGTAATGCAGGTGTAGAAGCACGGTGGCTAGGAAAAACTCCCTAGAAAGGCGAAAACCTAGGAAGAAACCTAGAGAGGAACCAGGCTATGAGGGGTGGCCAGTCCTCTTCTGGCTGTGCCGGGTGGAGATTATAACAGAACCATGCCAAGATGTTCAAAATGTTCATAAGTGACAAGCATGGTCAAATAATAATCAGGAATAAATCTCAGTTGGCTTTTCATAGCCGATCATTAAGAGTTGAAAACAGCAGGTCTGGGACAGGTAGGGGTTCTATAACCGCAGGCAGAACAGTTGAAACTGGAATAGCAGCAAGGCCAGGCGGACTGGGGACAGCAAGGAGTCACCACGGCCGGTAGGCCGGTAGTCCCGACGTATGGTCCTAGGGCTCAGGTCTCTCAGTTGGCTTTTCATAGCCGATCATTAAGAGTTGAAAACAGCAGGTCTGGGACAGGTAGGGGTTTAGTGGTGAAACCCATCAAGGAGGAGAAGACTTGGTGTTTTCCGGTCTGAGCTCCTACAAGGCGTGGTTGACTGATGAATGGTACGTCTGCTATATTATGTCAGATGTAGAGAAATGACCTCAAATGATTTGTGTAACTTATGTCTGGCTCTAGGACCATCCCAGCAGACTCTCCTGAGCGCCCAAAGAGAGAGAGTGGCGGTCAGTTTGGGGGAGCGGCCTGGTGTTCCGAAAATGGAGAAGGAGCAGGCCGTTCAACAGCGAATTCAAAGATACACCCCATCCATAGAGGGAATCGGAGTGGAATTGTTCTTCCACTGATTTTTTTACCCGTTTCAACAGACGTGCTACATTGTCCGGACTCTCTCTCCCTCTCTCCTGGACCTACTGTCCCAACCTATGAATGCTCAGCTATGAAAAGCCAACTGACATTTACTCCTGAGGTGTTGATCTACTGCACCCTCTGTATCCACTGTGATTACTATTTTGATGTAAAAAAAAGGGCTTTGTAAAATACAGTACATTTGATTGATTGATTGATTGATTGTTTTGCTATGCTGCATGCAGTGTATCCTCTAACTGTCTGAGCGATGTGACATTTCTATAGTATCTGGAACATATTCTGGTGTTTATTTAATCTGCAATTTAACTTCTTAAAGAGGCAGTAGAAACAATAAGAGTGTCCTCCTCTTTGGGTAAAAAGCTGAGGGAGAAATGGAACCCCTTCTGAAATTCGTAGACAGAGCTACGGATGGAAGGACTGACCATCCATGACATCTAAATGATAGTTTTAACCATGTTCTGAGGCGATACAGTGTCTGTTTACATTTACTTTGTTTACAAACGTTGGAGTAAAACAAGCTTCTATTCTGGGTTCTGACGGGGGACGACAGTTGAACTGAGCCCATGAGGCATTTACCAGTTACATTCTTCAAGAATCAATAACCCTGTCGTTTACTATGCATTTTTGTAATCCTGTTTCTATGATCTGTTTCCATCGGTACCCAGTTCGCTTTGGATAAAGGCGTCTGCTAAATAGCATATATTATTAAAGGTGGAGGGGAGGGTGGGGGTGGAGGTGGAGGTGAGGGTGGGGGTGGAGGTGGAGGTGAGTATGTCAACCTGGTCTGGCTTCAAAGGAGAGAGCAGGGTACTGCTGCTAAAGGTGGAGGGTGGAGGGGATATCAGTATGTCTACCTGGTCTAAAGGTGGAGGGTGGAGGGGATATCAGTATGTCTACCTGGTCTAAAGGTGGAGAGTGGAGGGGATATCAGTATGTCTACCTGGTCTAAAGGTGGAGAGTGGAGGGGATATCAGTATGTCTACCTGGTCTAAAGGTGGAGGGTGGAGGGGATATCAGTATGTCTACCTGGTCTAAAGGTGGAGGGTGGAGGGGATATCAGTATGTCTACCTGGTCTAAAGGTGGAGGGTGGAGGGGATATCAGTATGTCTACCTGGTCTAAAGGTGGAGGGTGGAGGGGATATCAGCAGGGTACTGATACTATTGCAGCTAAACTGTGTAATGTTACAGTTAGAGAGCTGACAGAGCTCATAGCAGCAACTGGATGAGCACTTCGAAACAGGAGGACTGATCACAGAAACATTAAGATTGTTTCATCTCTTACTCTCGCTCTATATCCTATCTCTCTTATTCTCTCTTTGAATAAGAGACTCTCTTTCTATCTATCTCTATATATAGATCTCTAGATTAAGCATATCGCAATAGAGAAAAATAAGATCATCCACCCATATCTCGTCTCCCCCATCTACACCCCCCCCACAAGCCCCCCAAAAAATCTCTCTCTCTCTCTCTCATCTCTCTCTCTACTCTCTCTATCTTTCCCCATCTCTCTCTCTCTCTCTCTCTCTCTCTCTCTCTCTCTCTCTCTCTCTCTCTCTCTCTGTCATGTCAGGGTCAATCCATATGACAGTGATCAAGATGAACAGGGTCATGTCAGGGTCAATCCATATTACAGTGATCAGGATGAACAGGGTCATGTCAGGGTCAATCCATATGACAGTGATCAGGATGAACAGGGTCATGTCAGGGTCAATCCATTTTACAGTGATCAGGATGAACAGGGTCATGTCAAGGTCAATCCACTTTTAAACTTGCGACATGTAGTGAATTAACTATACACATCCAAACAATTCACGCAGGTGAGCTCCGGTTCTGGCACCAGCACCACGGCCCTAGATACCACCATGGACCTGATGTGGCCAGGGTTGAATCCAGGTCCAGGGTTGAATCCAGGTCCAGGGTTGAATCCAGGTCCAGGGTTGAATCCAGGTCCAGGGTTGAATCCAGGTCCAGGGTTGAATCCAGGTCCAGGGTTGAATCCAGGTCCAGGGTTGAATCCAGGTCCAGGGTTGAATCCAGGTCCAGGGTTGAATCCAGGTCCAGGGTTGAATCCAGGTCCAGGGTTGAATCCAGGTCCAGGGTTGAATCCAGGTCCAGGGTTGAATCCAGGTCCAGGGTTGAATCCAGGTCCAGGGTTGAATCCCAAATGGCTTCCTAGTCCCTATGAGCTCTGGTCAAAAGTAGTGGGACGTACACTACCAATCAAAAGTTTGGACACACCGACTCATTCAAGGATTTATTTTTACTATTTTCTACATTGTAGAATAATAGTGAAGACATCAAAACTATGAAATAACACATATGGAATCATGTAGTAACCAAAAGTGTTAAACAAATCAAAATATATGTTATATTTGAGATTCTTCAAATAGCCACCCTTTGCCTTGATGACAGCTTTGCACACACTTGGCATTCTCTCAACCAGCTTCATAAGGTAGTCACCTGGAATGCATTCTCTCAATAGATCTAAATGAGGTTTAGCATTGAGCGAGTGATTTGCCCCCAAAATGATGCTTTTTGTTTTTGAGATATTTAGCACCAGCCTATTGCTAGTTACCCATTCTAAAACTGACTGGAGCTCTATGTTAAGGGTGACAGTTATTTATTTAACTGTTGCAGCCGAAGTGTATACTGTTGAGTCGTCAGGGTACATAGACACACAGGCTTTATTCAAGGTCAGTGGAAGGTCATTAGTAAAAAACGAAAACAATAATTTCCCTAGACGGCTGCCCTGCGGTACACCACACTCAACTGAATTTGCATGAGCGAGGCTTCAATTAATGCGCAGACCAGCTGGCTGGTGTGTTTACGGACATATTCAATCTCTCAATCATCAAGTTTGCAGACGACACAACAGTAGTAGGCTTGATTACCAACAATGACGAGACAGCTTACAGGGAAGAGGTGAGGGCTCTGGGAGTGTGGTGCCAGGCGAGGTCTAGATTGTTAACAAGAAATGTATGGAGTGGTTGAAAAACAAGTTTTAATGACTCCAACCTAAGTGTTTTGTAAACTTCCGACTTCAACTGTATGTGACCAATAAAATGTGATTTGATTTTGAAAACCCTCTGTGTTCTATTAGATAGGTAACTCTCAATCCATAATAAGGCAGAGGATGCAAATCCATAACCCCTATGTTTTTTCAGCAACAGGTTATGATCAATGACATCAAAAGATGCACTAAGGTCTAACAGAACAGCTCCCACAATCTTATTTTTATCAGTTCAATTTCAGCCAGTCATCAGCCAATCATCAGCCAGTCATCAGCCAATCATCAGCCAGTCATCAGCCAGTCATCAGCCAATCATCAGCCAGTCATCAGCAGTCATCAGCCAATCATCAGCCAATCATCAGCCAGTCATCAGCCAATCATCAGCCAGTCATCAGCCAGTCATCAGCCAGTCATCAGCCAATCATCAGCCAGTCATCAGCCAATCATCAGCCAATCATCAGCCAGTCATCAGCCAATCATCAGCCAGTCATCAGCCAGTCATCAGCCAGTCATCAGCCAATCATCAGCCAGTCATCAGCCAATCATCAGCCAGTCATCAGCCAGTCATCAGCCAATCATCAGCCAATCATCAGCCAGTCATCAGACAATCATCAGTCATTTGTGGCAGTGCTGAGCATGTTGAGTGTCCTTCCCTATATGAATGCTGAAAGTCTGTTGTTAGTTTGTTTTCTGTTAAATAAAAATTTTTTCTCTCCAAAGGTTTTCTAAGCACTTCTAACAGGCTGATTGGTCGGCTGTTTGAACCATTAAAGGGTGCTCTGCTATTCTTGTCAGCGGAATGACCTTTGCCTCCCTCCATGTCTGGGGGCAGATTTTTTTTTCTGAGGTCTTCTGAGGCTTAAATTGAAGATGTGGCAAACAGGAGTCACAATGTATTCCGCTGCCAACCTCAGCAATTTACCATCCAGGTTGTCGGTACCAGGTGGTTTGTCCTTATTTATAGATAGCAGCAATTTTATCACCTCTTCCACACCCACTTTATGGAACTCAAAACTACAGTGTTTGTCTTTCATTATTTGGTCCATTATGCATGAATATGAAGGCTCAGCATTTGTTATTTACATGTCATGCCTAAGTTTGCTAGTTTTTGTCAACAAAAAAGTTCTTAAAGTGGTTGGCAATATCAAAGGGTTTTGTTATGAACAAACCATCTGCCTCAATGAAGGATGGAGCCCAGTTAGCTTTTTTAAAATCTTTGTTCCATAGTATAGTTCCTTCTTCTTTTTGTTTAGTTTAGTTCCCTGATCCTGATTTCTCAATTTACTGGTTGCCCAGTCTACTGTGTTGTCAGACTTATTTGCTATTCCCCTTCCCTCACCCCACTCAGCCATACAGTTTTTCAATTAATTATCTATCTAGCCATAGTATTTCCACATTATCTGACATGAGATTCTCAGCCTGACTCTGGACATACAGTAACACCTCCTCCATTTGCATTCCTGTCTTTCCTGTATATTCTATAACCATGCATAGCTACATCTGCATCAGCAAAGGAATGATCTAACTGGGGTTTCAGACATGCCCAGAATGAATGTTTTCTGATGTTAATAAATGGTCAATTTCAGGGAGGACTGGAGTGCTACCAAACCCAGACCAAATCAAATCAAATGTATTTGTCACATACACGTGTTTAGCAGATGTTATAGCGGGTGTAGCGAAATGCTTGTGCTTCTAGCTCCGACAGTGCAGTAATATCTAACAAGTAATATCTAACAATTTCACAACATATACCCAGTACACACAAAACTAGTAAGGAATGGGATTTAAGAATATATACATATATGGACAAGCAATGACAGAGCGGCATGGACTAAGATACAGTAGAATATTATAGAATAGAATGCAGTATATACATATGAGATGAGTAGTGCAAGATATGTAAACATTATTAAAGTGACTAGTGTTCCATTTCTTAAAGTGGCCAGTGATTTCAATAGGCAGCAGCAGCCTCTAATGTGCTAGTGGTGGCTATTTAACAGTCTGACTGCCTTGAGATAGAAGCTGTTTTTCATTCTCTCGGTCCCAGTTTTGATGCACCTGTACTGACCTCGTCTTCTGGATGATAGCGGGGTGAACAGGCAGTGGCTCGGGTGGTTGATGTCCTTGATGATCTTTTTGGCCTTCCTGTGATGTGTCTTGGAGGGCGGGTAGTTTGCCCCCGGTAATGCGTTCGGCAGACCGCACCACCCTCTGGAGTGCCCTGCGGTTGTGGGCGGTTCAGTTGCCGTACCAGGCGGTGATACAGCCCGACAGGATGCTCTCAATTGTGCATCTGTAAAAGTTTGTGAGGGTTTTAGGTGCTAAACCGAATTTCTTTAGCCTCCTGAGGTTGAAGAGGCGCTGTTGCGCCTTCTTCACCACACTGTCTGCGTGGGTGGACCATTTCAGTATGTCGGTGATGTGTACGCCAAGGAACTTGGAGCTTTCCACCTTCATCAACTGCGGCCCCGTCGATGTGGATAGGGGGCTGCACGCTCTCCTTTGTTTTGTTGATGTTGAGTGAGAGGTTATTTTCCTGGCACCACACTCCCAGAGCCCTCACCTCCTCCCTGTAGGCGGTCTCGTCATTGTTGGTAATCAAGCCTACTACTGTTGTGTCGTCTGCAAACTTGATGATTGAGTTGGAGGCGTGCTTGGCCACGCAGTCATGGGTGAACAGGGAGTACAGGAGGGGGCTGAACACGCACCCTTGTGGGGCCCCAGTGTTGAGGATCAGCGAAGTGGAGGTGTTGTTTCCTACCTTCACCACCTGGGGGCGGCCTGTCAGGAAGTCCAGGACCCAGTTGCACAGGGCGGGGTTCAGACCCAGGGCCTCGAGCTTAATGATGAGCTTGGAGGGTACTATGGTGTTGAATGCTGAGCTATAGTCAATGAACAGCATTCTTACATAGGTATTCCTCTTGTCCAGATGTGATAGGGCAGTGTGCAGTGTGATGGCGATTGCATCGTCTGTGGATCTATTGGGGCGGTAAGCAAATTGAAGTGGGTCTAGGGTGACAGGTAAGGTAGAGGTGATATGATCCTTTAGTCTCTCAAAACACTGCGTGATGACAGAGGTGAGTGCAACGGGGCGATAGTCATTTAGTTCAGTTACCTTTGCTATCTTGGGTACAGGAGCAATGGTGGCCATCTTGAAGCATGTGGGAACAGCAGACTGGGAAAGGTAGAGATTGAATATGTCCATAAACACACCAGCCAGCTGGTCTGCACATGCTCTGAGGACGCGGCTATGGATGCCGTCTGGGCCGGCAGCCTTGCGGGGGTTAACATGCTTAAATGTCTTACTCACGTCGGCTACTGAGAAGGAGAGCCCACAGTCCTTGGTAGTGGGCCTCGTCAGTGGCGCTGTGTCATCCTCAAAGCGGGCGAAGAAGGTGTTTAGCTTGTCTGGAAGCAAGACGTCGGTGTCGGCGACGTGGCTGGTTTTACTTTTGTAGTCCGTGATTGTCTGTAGACCCTGCCACATACGTCTCGTGTCTGAGCCGTTGAATTGCGACTCCACTTTGTCTCTATACTGATGTTTTGCCAGTTGAA
>LR778289.1:41851965-41876299 GCA_902810595.1 Coregonus sp. 'balchen' | reverse complement strand
TGAAACTTTTGGAATGATCAAACAGTTCAAACGTTTTCTGTAAGTCTTCACAAGGTTTTCACACACTGTTGCTGGTATTTTGGCCCATTCCTCCATGCAGATCTCCTCTAGAGCAGTGATGTTTTGGGGCTGTCGCTGGGCAACACAGACTTTCAACTCCCTCCAAAGATTTTCTATGGGGTTGAGATCTGGAGACTGGCTAGGCCACTCCAGGACCTTGAAATGCTTCTTACGAAGCCACTCCTTCGTTGCCCGGGCGGTGTGTTTGGGATCATTGTCATGCTGAAAGACCCAGCCAAGTTTCATCTTCAATGCCCTTGCTGATGGAAGGAGGTTTTCACTCAAAATGTCACGATACATGGCCCCATTCATTCTTTCCTTTACACGGATCAGTCGTCCTGGTCCCTTTGCAGAAAAACAGCCCCAAAGCATGATGTTTCCACCCCCATGCTTCACAGTAGGTATGGTGTTCTTTGGATGCAACTCAGCATTCTTTGTCCTCCAAACACGACGAGTTGAGTTTTTACCAAAAAGTTCTATTTTGGTTTCATCTGACCATATGACATTCTCCCAATCCTCTTCTGGATCATCCAAATGCACTCTAGCAAACTTCAGACGGGCCTGGACATGTACTGGCTTAAGCAGGGGGACACGTCTGGCACTGCAGGATTTGAGTCCCTGGCGGCGTAGTGTGTTACTGATGGTAGGCTTTGTTACTTTGGTCCCAGCTCTCTGCAGGTCATTCACTAGGTCCCCCCGTGTGGTTCTGGGATTTTTGCTCACCGTTCTTGTGATCATTTTGACCCCACGGGGTGAGATCTTGCGTGGAGCCCCAGATCGAGGGAGATTATCAGTGGTCTTGTATGTCTTCCATTTCCTAATAATTGCTCCCACAGTTGATTTCTTCAAACCAAGCTGCTTACCTATTGCAGATTCAGTCTTCCCAGCCTGGTGCAGGTCTACAATTTTGTTTCTGGTGTCCTTTGACAGCTCTTTGGTCTTGGCCATAGTGGAGTTTGGAGTGTGACTGTTTGAGGTTGTGGACAGGTGTCCTTTATACTGATAACAAGTTCAAACAGGTGCCATTAATACAGGTAACGAGTGGAGGACAGAGGAGCCTCTTAAAGAAGAAGTTACAGGTCTGTGAGAGCCAGAAATCTTGCTTGTTTGTAGGTGACCAAATACTTATTTTCCACCATAATTTGCAAATAAATTCATTTAAAATCCTACAATGTGATTTTCTGGATTTTTTTTCCTCAATTTATCTGTCATAGTTGACGTGTACCTATGATGAAAATTACAGACCTCTCATCTTTTTAAGTGGGAGAACTTGCACAATTGGTGGCTGACTAAATACTTTTTTCCCCCACTGTAGGCATTTTAACGTCATAGATTTAGCCGGTGGTAACTTGTGAAATAGACACTGTCTGGAATGCGGTTTTAACCAATCAGCATTCAGGATTAGACCCACGTGTTGTATAATAGTCAAATAAACAAGTGTAAGTGTATAAGTGTAATTTTATATTTATTTCATTCAAGTTCGCTAACGTTAGCTAGACCTACTAGTAGGCTAGTTCTGTTGTGATAATAACATTAGCTAGACCTACTAATAGGCTAGTTCTGTTGTGATAATAACATTAGCTAGACCAACTAATAGGCTAGTTCTGTTGTGATAATAACATTAGCTAGACCTACTAGTAGGCTAGTTCTGTTGTGATAATAACGTTAGCTAGACCTACTAGTAGGCTAGTTCTGTTGTGATAATAACGTTAGCTAGACCTACTAGTAGGCTAGTTCTGTTGTGATAATAACATTAGCTAGACCTACTAGTAGGCTAGTTCTGTTGTGATAATAATGTTAGCTAGACCTACTAGTAGGCTAGTTCTGTTGTGATAATAAAGTTAGCTAGACCTACTAGTAGGCTAGTTCTGTTGTGATAATAACGTTAGCTAGACCTACTAGTAGGTAGTTCTGTTGTGATAAGAACGTTGTGTTGTGTCAGAGTTAAGCGCCATCCACCAAACCAATAAGGATAACTATAATGATAAACTATAGACTACCTAACTATAAAACGTTAGTGACCATCCACACTAGAGGAAAGTTTATCGTTCTGCAGTCCTACACCTGTCAATCAACTGATCAACGCATCCTACTGCACGCTGCCTATTAATAAGGTGGTAACACAAGACCATTCATGAGGTCTCTAACACACAGATGCTGGTTCAGACCATTCATGAGGTCTCTAACACACAGATGCTGGTTCAGACCATTCATGAGGTCTCTAACGCACAGATGCTGGTTCAGACCATTCATGAGGTCTCTAACGCACAGATGCTGGTTCAGACCATTCATGAGGTCTCTAACACACAGATGCTGGTTCAGACCATTACTTTCAGGGTGTGTTCATTGTCATAGTGACAACTGCAAATAATACTTCAATGTACATGTAGGCCTAATGAAAAAGAATATAGTAACTAGTATTTAAATGTAGCAATTCAACAACAAACTGTTTAGCCTGCCCATCTATTACAGCATGTCATTGCCTCATTGCTCAAGTTTTTTCACTGTGCTCATCTCTCTGTCTGTCCTGTTCAACTATTTGCAATACATCAGTGCAACAACTTTATCATAACCAGCCAAAAGTGATCACATCAATGCACTGTCTCTCCTCGACATTCCCCAAAATGTATTTTCTATGCGGTAGGCCTTTTTCACTGAACAGAAATATAAAAGCAACATGTAAAGTGTTGGTCCCATGTTTCATGAACTGAAATAAAAGATCCCAGATATGTTCCATACGCACAAAAAGCTTATTTCTCTCCAATTTTGTGCAGAAATTTGTTTACATCCCTGTAAGTGAGCATTTCTCCTTTGCCAAGATAATCCATCCACCTGCCAGGTGTGGCATATCAAGAAGCTGAACAGCATGATCATTACACAGGTGCACCTTGTGCTGGGGACAATAAAAGGCCACTCTAAAATGTGCAGTTTTGTCACACAACACAATGCCACAGATTTCACAAGTTTAGAGGGAGCGTGCAGTTGGCATGCTGACTGAAGGAATGTCCACCAATTTTAATTTCTCTACCATAAGCCTCCAACATCGTTTTAGAGAATTTGGTAGTATGTCCAACCGGCCTCACAACCGCAGACCACGTGTAACCACACCAGCCCAGGACCTCCACATCCGGCTTCTTCACCTGCGGAATCGTCTGAGACCAGCCACCTGGACAGCTGATGAAACTGTGGGTTTGCCCAACTGAAGAATGTCTGCACAAACTGTCAAAAACCGTTTCAGGGAAGCTCATCTGCATGTTCATCTTCCTCACCAGGGTCTTGACCTGACTGCAGTTCGGTGGTAACCAACTTCAGTGGGACAATGCTCACCTTCGATGGCCACTGGCACGCTGGAGAAGTGTACTCTTCACAGATTAATCCTGGTTTCTACTGTACTGGGCAGATTGCAGATAGCGTGAATGGCATTGTGTGGGTGAGTGGCTTGCTGATGTCAACGTTGTGAACAGAGTGCCCCATGGTAGCAGTGGTATGGTATGGGTAGGCATAAGCTACGGCATTTGTTGACTTCTGTAACCGTAAAAGCCTTGGTTTCTTGCATGCTAACATCAGAAGCCTCCTCCCTAAATTTGAGTTATTCACTGCGTTAGCACACTCCGCCAACCCTGATGTCCTA
The DNA here is from genome assembly GCA_902810595.1 of Coregonus sp. 'balchen'. NCBI lineage: Eukaryota > Metazoa > Chordata > Actinopteri > Salmoniformes > Salmonidae > Coregonus > Coregonus sp. 'balchen'. The sequence goes on along the minus strand of LR778289.1, from coordinate 41,872,608 downwards.
GCAGTGTCTGAATCCTGGCTTAGGAAGGCCACCAAAAATTCAGAAATGTCCATCCCATACTACAACATTTTTTGTCTAGATAGAACTGCCAAAGGGGACGGAGTTGCAACCTACTGTAGAGATAGCCTGCAGAGCTCTATCATACTATCCAGGTCTGTGCCCAAACAGTTTGAGCTTCTACTTCTAAAAATCCACCTTTCCAGAAATAAGTCTCTCACTGTTGCCACTTGCTTCAGACCCCCCTCAGCCCCCAGCTGTGCCCTGGAAACCATATGTGAATTGATTGCCCCCCATGTGACACTCTGGCTCCATGGACTTTGATTATTGAGCCAGGGTTGTTCATTTTCATTGTTTGGGTGTATTTCTATGTTGGGGATTCTAGTTGTTCATTTCTATGTTGGGTGATTGTTCTTGATTAGTCATATGACTCCCAATCGGAGGTAACGAGTGTCAGCTGTCGGCTCGTTATCTCTGATTGGGAGCCATATTTAAACTGTGTGGTTTCTCCTTGGTTTGTGGGTTTTTGTTCCTGTACAGTATTTGTAACTGTGGACTTCACTAGTCGTCTTGGTTTATTGTTTTTGTCGTTCGTGTACTTTTCTCTAATAAAGTCATGTTCGTTCAACGCGCTGCGTATTGGTCCGTTTCCTCAGACGATCGTGACAGAAAAACCCACCATCAAAGGACCAAGCAGCGTGTCAAGCGGCAACAGGACCCAGCTCCAAAGGCTTCCTGGACATGGGAGGAGATTTTGGACGGAAAGGGGTCCTGGACTTGGGAGGAGATCCTGGATGGGATGGATCGCCGTCCATGGAGCGAAACGGTGGAGAGGCGACGGCGAGAGGAGCAACGGCGTCAGCAGGGCCATCATCGTTGGAAGGACGAGAGGCAACCCCAAAAAGTTTTTTTGGGGGGGCACATGGCTTGGACGACGGGGCTAACGGAGGCAGAGAAGGGGCGAATTCAAGAGGCAACCAGGTTACGGGGGTCACTGGCCAAAGTAGGGAAAGGAGATGTAGAGGCACGGCGTGAGAGACTGAGGTGTGTATCCAGTCCGGTCCGGCCCGTTCCAGTTCCCGGGGTAGAGCCAGTGGTGTGTGCCTCCAGTACGGTCCGGCCTGTTACGACCCCTCGCACCAAGGATACGGTGCGCTTCGCCAGCCCGGCCCGGCCTGTTCCGGCCACTCGCACCAGGGATACGGTGCGCTTCGCCAGCCCAGCCCGGCCTGTTCCGGCCACTCGCACCAGGGATACGGTGCGCTTCGCCAGCCCAGCCCGGCCTGTTCCGGCCACTCGCACCAGGGATACGGTGCGCTTCGCCAGCCCAGCCCGGCCTGTTCCGGCCACTCGCACCAGGGATACGGTGCGCTTCGCCAGCCCGGCCCGGCCTGTTCCGGCCACTCGCACCAGGGATACGGTGCGCGTCGCCAGCCCTTTCCCACCAGTGCCTACACCACGCCCCAAGCCTCCTGTGTGTCTCCCGAGTCCTGTGCGTCCTGTTGCTGCTCTCCGCACTAGGCTTAATGTGAGTCCCCAGGGTCCAGCATGCCCTGTTCCGGCTCTCCGCACTAGCCCTTATGTGCGTTCCCAGGGTCCAGCATGCCCTGTTGCTTCTCCCCGCACTAGCCCTGAGATGCGTGTCCTCAGCCCGGTACCTCCAGTTCCGGCACCACGCATCAGGCCTACGGTGCGTCCCCAGGGCCAAGCATGCCCTGTTGCTGCTTCCCGCACTAGCCCTGAGATGCGTGTCCTCAGCCCGGTACCTCCAGTTCCGGCACCACGCATCAGGCCTACGATGCGCCTCAGACGGCCAGAGTCTGCCGTCTGCCCAACGGGGCCTGAACTGTCCGTCTGCCCAACGCCGTCTGAACTGCCCGTCTGCCCAACGCCGTCTGAACTGTCCGTCTGCCAAGCGCCGCAGGAACTGCCCGTCTGTACTGAGCCTGCAAAGCCGCCCGTCTGCCATGAGCCTTCAGAGCCGTCCGCCAGACCGGAGCCGCTAGAGCTCTCCGCCAGACAGGAGCAGCCAGAGCCTTCCGCCAGACAGGATCAGCCAGAGCCTTCCGCCAGACAGGAGCAGCCAGAGCCTTCCGCCAGACAGGATCAGCCAGAGCCTTCCGCCAGACAGGATCAGCCAGAGCCTTCCGCCAGACAGGATCAGCCAGAGCCTTCCGCCAGACAGGATCAGCCAGAGCCTTCCGCCAGACAGGATCAGCCAGAGCCTTCCGCCAGACAGGATCAGCCAGAGCCTTCCGCCAGACAGGATCAGCCAGAGCCTTCCGCCAGCCAGGATCCGCCAGAGCCGTCCAGCCAGGATCCGCCAGAGCCGTCCAGCCAGGATCCGCCAGAGCCAGCCAGCCAGGATCCGCCATTCAGTCCGGTGCTGCCCCTTAGTCAGGTACTGTCCCTTAGTCCGGTGCTGCCCCTTAGTCCGGTGCTGCCCCTTAGTCCGGTGCCGCCCCTTAATCCAGTGGGGTTTAATTGGGGGGTGGTCAGGTGGAGGGGGCTACGGAAGCGGATAGTGACTAAGGTGGGGTGGGGACCACGACCTGGGCCAGAGCCGCCACCATGGACAGACGCCCACCCAGACCCTCCCCTAGACTGTATGCTGGTGCGCCCGGAGTGCGCACCTTTAGGGGGGGGTACTGTGACACTCTGGCTCCATGGACTTTGATTATTGAGCCAGGGTTGTTCATTTTCATTGTTTGGGTGTATTTCTATGTTGGGGATTCTAGTTGTTCATTTCTATGTTGGGTGATTGTTCTTGATTAGTCATATGACTCCCAATCGGAGGTAACGAGTGTCAGCTGTCGGCTCGTTATCTCTGATTGGGAGCCATATTTAAACTGTGTGGTTTCTCCTTGGTTTGTGGGTTTTTGTTCCTGTACAGTATTTGTAACTGTGGACTTCACTAGTCGTCTTGGTTTATTGTTTTTGTCGTTCGTGTACTTTTCTCTAATAAAGTCATGTTCGTTCAACGCGCTGCGTATTGGTCCGTTTCCTCAGACGATCGTGACACCCCATCTATCCTCAGAGTTCGTACTGCTTGGTGACCTAAACTGGGATATGCTTAACACCCCGGCCGTCCTACAATCTAAACTAGATGCCCTCAATCTCACACAAATTATCAAGGAACCTACCAGGTACAACCCTAAATCCCTAAACATGGGCACCCTCATAGATATCATCCTGACTAATGTACCCTCTAAATACACCGCTGTCTTCAACCAGGATCTCAGCGATCACTGCCTCATTGCCTGCGTCCGTAATGGGTCCACGGTCAAACGATCACCCCTCATCACTGTCAAACGCTCCCTAAAACATTTCAGAGAGCAGGCCTTTCTAATTGACCTGGCCCGGGTATCCTGGATGGATGTTGACCTCATTCCGTCAGTAGAGGATGCCTGGTTGTTCTTTAAAAGTGCTTTCCTCTCCATCTTAAAAAAGCATGCCCCAAACAGAAATGTGCATATTGTAGCACTAACTCCACAAAGTTATGGGACACTGTAAAGTCCATGGAGAATCAGAGCACCTCCTCCCAGCTGCCCACTGCACTGAGGCTAGGAAACACTGTCACCACCGATAAATCTACGATAATTTTGCTACGGCTGGCCATGCTTTCCACCTGGCTACCCCTACCCCGGCCACCAGCTCTGCACCCTCCGCTGCAACTTGCCCATGCCCCCCCCCCCCCCCCCCCCGCTTCTCCTTCACCCAAGTTCAGATAGCTGATGTTCTGAAAGAGCTGCAAAATCTGGACCCCTACAAATCAGCTGGGCCAGACAATCTGGACCCTTTCTTTCTAAAATTAGCCGCCGAAATTGTCGCAACCCCTATTACTAGCCTGTTCAACCTCTCTTTCGTATCATCTGAGATCCCCAGAGATTGGAAAGCTGCCGCGGTCATCCCCCTCTTCAAAGGGGGTGACACTCTAGATCGAAACTGTTACAGACCTATATCCATCCTGCCCTGCCTTTCGAAAGTATTTGAAAGCCAAGTTAACAAACAGATCACCGACCATTTCAAATCCCAACGTACAATCTCCGCTATGCAATCTGGTTTCCGAGCTGGTCATGGGTGCACCTCAGCCACGCTCAAGGTCCTAAACGATATTATAACCGTGATCGAAAAAAGACAGTACTGTGCATCCGTCTTCTTCGACCTGGCCAAGGCTTTTGACTCTGTCAATCACCACATTCTTATTGGCAGACTAAATAGCCTTGGTTTCTCAAATGACTGCCTCGCCTGGTTCACCAACTACTTTTCAGATAGAGTTCAATGTGTCAAATCGGAGGGCCTATTGTCTGGACCTCTGGCAGTCTCTATGGGGGTGGCACAGGGTTCAATTCTCGGGCCGACTCTATACTCTGTGTATATCAATGATGTCGCTCTTGCTGCTGGTGACTCTCAGATCCACCTCTACGCAGATGACACCATTTTGTATACATCTGGCCCTTCATTGGACACTGTGTTAGCAAACCTCCAAACGAGCTTCAATGCCATATAACACTCCTTCCGTAGCCTCCAATTGCTCTTAAACGCTAGTAAAACTAAATACATGCTCTTCAATCGAACGCTGCTTGCACCCGCCCGCCCGACTAGAATCACTACTCTCGGCGAGTCTGACTTAGAATATGTGGACAACTACAAATACCTAGGTGTCTGGTTAGACCGTAAACTCTCCTTCCAGACTCATATCAAGCATCTCCAATCCAAAGTTAAACCTAGAATCCGCTTCTTATTTCGCAACAAAGCCTCCTTCACTCATGCTGCCAAACATGACCTCGTAAAACTGACTATCCTATCCAGAGTTGACTATCCTATCCAGAGTTGAACAGACTCTGCCATGAGGAACAATTAATGTTTTCTGCTCTAACAAGGAACAACTCTAATTAAAAGATCCAAACAAATTAATGTGAAATGGAAGTTCTAGAAATGAGACAAATATACTGAACAAAAATATAAACTCAACAAGCAACAATTTCAGAGAATTTACTGAGTTACAGTTCATACAAGGAAATCTGTCAATTGAAATAAATTCATTAGGCCCTAATCTATGAATTTCACATGACTGGGCAGGGACGCAGCCATGTCGGCCCGAGAATTTAACCCTGCCTGGGAGGGAATAGGCCCACCCACTTGGGAGCCAGGCCCACCCACTTGGGAGCCAGGCTCAGCCAATCAGAATGAGTTTTTCCCCACAAAACGATCCCGCAGGTGAAGAAGCCAGATGTGGAGGTCCTTGGCTGGCATGGTTACACGTGATCTGTGGTTGTGAGGCTGGTTGGACGTACTGCCAAATTCTCTAGAATGTTGTTGGAGGCGGCTTATGGTAGAGAAATTAACATTCAGTTCACTGCAGTCAGCATGCCAATTGCATTCTCCCTTGAAACTTGAGACATCTGTTGCATTGTGTTGTGTGAAAAAACTGCACATTTTAGAGTGGCCTTTTATTGTCCCCTGCACAAGGTGCTCCTGTGTAAGGATCATGCTGTTCAATCAGCTTCTTGATATTCCACACCTGTCAGGTTGATGGATTATCTTGGCAAAGGGGAAATGCTCACTAAAAGCAATGTAAACAAATTTGTGCACCAAATTTGAGAGAAATAAGCTTTTTGTGCATATGAAAAATTTCCTGGGATCTTTTATGTCAGCTCATGAAACATGGGACCAACACTTTACATGTTGCGTTTATATTTTTGTTCAGTATATATACAAACATTGCTATCTATTTGAGTCCTCATTTAGTTAAAATGTAGCTTTTTAAATTGGACAAACATTAGTTTTGCTTGCCAGACGGCGGCTGTGGGAAGAGACTAGACAAACACTGCCATTTAGTGGAGCGAAACACATTTTGGGTAACATTTTTTAAGAAAAAAGGTAATTCTCTGCAGGCCAGTAGTTTGATATGGATTCATTCAGACACATTCAATTCAGGAGTTTGTGGAACTGCAACCCGATTAACCCGTCCATTACATGGACCCCATACACTGGTTATACCAGTGCTTACAACTGTATTCTGGTTATATTGTCCAAAAACAGTCCTATCTCCCTCTTTATGAGCATTCATCACTGAGTCAGGAATCTGGACTAAATGGATAAGCCAGAGAAAAGTGGAAGGAAGGGGAAACAACATAATGCTCCCACAAACCTGATGATTTTAATGTTAATTGACTAGAAATACATTAATTGCAATAGATTCCTATATTGAGTCCCATAGTCAAACATCACTCCAGTGAATAACAGTGAGATATAAAAAATGAATACATTCCAGGGAGTTGAGTACATAAATGAGTGACTAATAGAGCAAAGGAGACCTTGTTTACCCAACAACAAAGGAAAGTGGATAATAATTGTTTTAAACACGTACTATTTAGGTTAAAGCTTAATTTCAACAGGGCTCAAAGCCAACTTCATATGATATTAAATGTTTAATGCGGTACAAAGTCCAGCTGTAAAAAGAGGGGAACAAAGCAATATAGAGGAAATTGGTCCCTGTGTGTCTTTAGGAACCCATCACCTCTAATGATGTATGTCACATTCCATGAATATGCTGCCAATCATCTTCATAAATGTCATTCCAAAATCAGATTGGTCCTTGTATATTACAAAATCATCCCTCTGATTTGAGTGTTAACATCTCCTGGTCCATGTCACTCCATCCCTCCATTCAGCAAAGGATCAGCTTTTTGCTGATTGGTTGCTCTGTGCTTGATACTGACCCCTGACCCCCTCTCTCTCCATCAGGTGGTGGAGAAGGTGAAGCAAGTGACATGACAGTACTCCTCTCACCAGGGCGTCGGAGAACGAGGCCTGTTCAGAAACATAGGATCACAGGGTCAAGATCACACCTGAAGGACTGGACACAGGCGGCTCACCTTGAATGTCCCCCCACCCCACCCCACCCCACCCTCTCTTTTACGCTGCTGCTACTCTCTGTTTATTATCTATGCATAGTCACTTTAACTCTACCCACATGTACATATTACTTCAATTACCTCAACTAACCTGTGCCCCCGCACATTGACTCGGTGCCGGTACCCCCTGTATATAGCCTCCCTACTGTTATTATTTTATTTTTTTTACTTACCTATTTTTTACAAAAACACTTATTTTTTCTTAAAACTGCATTGTTGATTAAGGGCTTGTAAGTAAGCATTTCACTGTAAGGTCTAAAACTGTTGTATTCGGTGCATGTGGCAAATAAAATTTGATTTGATTTGAAGACAGAAGAAAGGTGCAAAGGCTTTTGGGAGAGCCGTGGGCAGGCTAAAACTGGTTGCTAGGGGAATGCAGCTGTAGAAGTGGTTGCTAGGTGGTTAGGAGAAAATACGGAGGAGGTCGCTCTGTTGGCCCTAAGTGTCACATGACAGACAGCTGCATTGAGTAGCACAATGTGAGGTTCAGTGAATATGCTGAACGAACAAACACATACGAACAAACGCACACGCACATATGGTGTTTGTGTTTCCCATCACATGACAAGGTCAGGTTTAAGGAACTGGAGAAGAACCATCCGAACAGAAAAAGGGAAGTTAAAACATGGACTGGCTGGCATTGTTTAGTCTGAAAAGACAAGAGGTAGAATTCAGTTCAAATCTCTCCAAGTGTGTGTGTGTGTGTGTATGTGTGTGTGTGTGTGCGTGATCTCCTGTTTTGACTCATTCTACCCCCTGTTTTCCCACCATCCCTCTCCATTCCTCCCCCTCCCCCTCCCCTTCCCCCTCCCCTTCCCCCCCCCCCCCCACCACCCCCCACCCCCCACCCCCCCCTGCTTGATCTGACAGCAGTGTTCTCTTGCTCCCATATGGGTGGCAGTTTGATATGTATGCAAATAGTAGTGCTTCTCAATCTGTCATTTGCCTGCACACTTTGTTCTTGAGCTCAATCCAATGCAAATGTCCGTCTCTCTGCGTGGGTCTCTGCCTCTCCTACAGTACAGAAGAGGAGGATCAGGGGCCAGAGCTGGAGCGTCTCTCTGCGTGGGTCTCTGCCTCTCCTACAGTACAGAAGAGGAGGATCAGGGGCCAGAGCTGGAGCGTCTCTCTGCGTGGGTCTCTGCCTCTCCTACAGTACAGAAGAGGAGGATCAGGGGCCAGAGCTGGAGCGTCTCTCTGCGTGGGTCTCTGCCTCTCCTACAGTACAGAAGAGGAGGATCAGGGGTCCGTCTCTCTGCGTGGGTCTCTGCCTCTCCTACAGTACAGAAGAGGAGGATCATGGGCCAGAGCTGGAGCTATCCAACACTCTGAATGTGACCCACGTAGCGGCAACACAAAGGGCTGTAATTACCAGGCGGCCCACCCACCGGCAGCCATTAAACTCTAAAACTGAGAGCACTTTTGCACTTTTTGCTATAGCTGTATTCATCAATCTACCAAGAAGGCAATTTATTGAATAATGTAGTAGTGTCCCCCGCCAGAAATTCAGCAGGAATTTTTTATTTATGTCTGAGAATAAACACTTTTCACCCCATAAGATCTAGTACACAATACAAATATAATAAACATATACAAATATGATAACATTATATGTGAATCCATGAAATGTGAATGAACATTTTCATATTTTATAATGTCCATATATAGTTAAAATCAGTTTTAGAAACATCTACACAAAATATTTCACCTTCTTTATTACTGTACCAAAAATATCATGAAATTAGTGATAGTAAATGTGTAAAAAAATTTTAGCTCTAAAAAAACATTTTGGCCATTTAAACAGCATGCAGTAAACAATGGAAGGCTGTTAAAACAATGTCTGAAAGCATGCTGAGTCATATTGCTCATGGTCTCTCATAGCCCTTTTCTCTTAACAGCTAGTCTTTAAATGCAGGCATGTGAGACTCTGGTTGTTATTGACTGGTGCAGTGGTGCGGGTGGTTAGAGATGCTTTGGTGAGGTGTTCCTAGAATATTTATGGATGTGTGTGTGCGCGCCTACATGAGTGCTTGTGATTTCCTGTGTTCCAGCCAGCCTTGTTAGCCATGTTTCAAACACTCTTCTTGCCTATTGAAATACCCACATACATAAACATTTGGAACCACAGAAATGGGGCTCATAGACCTGTACTGGATCCTTCCCCTTTTCATATTCACTCTAATGACACTGTGGGCAAGAAGAGAGGCTGTGAAACTAATCTCCACAAAGCTAGCACAGCAAGACGAAAGGAGCAACAGGATTTATGGAAATCAACAACCTCATGCAGCCTTCTCCTACTTAAAAAGCAAGTCTCCCAGCCCAGAATTACATCTCTCAGGGTTTTGATATAGATGGATGGAAAGACAAAGGGAGCCTAGAGAGAAAGATGGAGAGAGGTGAGGCAATACAACAAAAATATGTATTGTCACATACACTGTATATGTGCAGCGAAATGTGTTGTTTTACAGGGTCCGCCATAGTAGTACTACGCCCCTGGAGCAAATTAGAGTTAAGTGCCTTGCTCAAGGGCACATCAACAGATTTTTTCACCTTGTCGGGTATTCAACCCAGCGACCTTTTGTTTACTGGCCCAACGCTCTAACCGCTAGGCTACCTGCCACGCTGATACTGTGCAGCCCCCAAGACTGTGCAGGGCATTCTAGAAAGAAGAACAGAGAGAGAAACACTGATGGAATGTCATGAATCCCGCTTCCTGAGTCTGTTTCTGCCTGTGTTGCCTGTTTTCTGTTCTGGAGTCTGTTTCCTGAGGTTCCTGAACGCACCCTGTCTGGTTGCCAGGCGACGAAGCTAGGCGGGAGATCTCTCTATTACCCGCACCTGCATCTCATCAGCTATCTGCACACCTGGTCCTGATCATCACCTCTCCACTTCATAAGCTCTGACCTGACATCCATTCCCTGCCGGATCGTTAGCCATGAACAGTATGTTGTGTCAGCGTATCAGCCTCAAGTTTACTAGAGTTAGTTTTGTTGTTCTGTACTTTTTGCTTGCCGTGTACTCACCTCCGTTTACTCTGTCTACAGTCATTCTCCCAGAACATTTACCCCACCCCTGCCTGGTCGTCGGTGGCTTCTGTGACACCATTGGATCTGCCTATTCACTCCCACCAACTCACCTCCGCTGCCCGCTCCGTCTCCTGGATTATTCTGCTTCCACATTTGAGTCTGTAAATAAATACTCACCTTCGTTCTACTCACCTTGTCCTGGTCTGCTTCTGGGTTCTGCTTTAGAGAATCGTGACATGGAAAGAGGAAGAGGAAGAGAAAGAGAGAGATGGGAGGAGAGAGGAGAAAGTCTAGACGAGATAATGCATTGAGGAGAGGAGAGGAGAGGAGAGGAGAGGAGTGGAAGAGGAGAGGAAAGGAAAGAGCAGGAGAGAGTAGTAGAGGGGAGAGGAGGAGAGGGGAGAGGAGTATACAGTTCTCAGTAAATCTCATAGCGGGTACTCCCTGAAGTCCCATTATATGTTGATGCTGTGATTGCTCAAGCAACAATTACTGCCATAAATCCACTGGAAGCACAGGGGGCCAGCAGAGAGATCGGGCCGGAGCGCATTATAACTACAGAGGAGAACTGGACAGAGTGTGTGTGTGTGTGTTATACAGCATCTCTCAGTGCACCATGTGTCAACCTTACACGTGTCCATGCTCCTTGTATGTGTCCTGTGTCCATGTCTGGACTATATATCCTCATGCTGTCTATATGGGCAGTATATGTGATTTGCTGCTATCTGCAGTACACATACAACAAAACCCAGTCAGATTTAAAGCTATATCAATAAAACGAAATCTGGTTCTTTAAAATGCATGATTACTGGGGCAAAGGTGTAGGTGTACAGAGCAAGGGGACATTTTTCAATAATGCATTCCATGAGACAGTCTCTGTACTGTATTTTCTGTGAGTAATAATGTATAGCGGGCTGCTGCACAGCTCAGCCATGCAGTACTGTAACTCTAGCCAAGGGCAGCCAGCTCACTGATAAGCTGATGGTGCCAAATGAATCAAGAGCACAAATGTCAAAGCACTTTATTACATTGCATGTTATAGGGGTTAGGCGCTCTGGCGACAGTCAATGAGAAAACTCAATACTCAGGGAAAGTACTTGTTGTTACATTGCTTTCTGTCTGCAAGGCTTATAGGGAGGGTCTCTCAATGAAAGACTAAATACACATGTGGACACTGAGTTAAATGTCTATCGATGTACAATAAAGGGTATGTAATACCATACTTATCTAAGGATTAGTTGATGACGAGGTCTGCATTCTGAGGGTCAATTTGAAGAGGAAAAGTGGGGGAGGAATGGCTGAGTTATGCACCCTTAATCGAAGACCGAGACATGCAGGAACATAATACACACACACATAAACACACTCACACACAGGCACACACACAAACACACACCTTCCACCCGCCTCTCTATTCCCTCTCTCCCTCTCCTTCCATCTGTAAAGTGTTCTCTTCTCCTCCCACACCTCCTCCCACAATTGATTTCCCATGATTCCACTGTTGGCCTCATGAATCTGTGCTCTTACAAAATCTCTCTAAACTCACAGAACCTGTCGTCTGCTTAGACAACCTCTCTAAACCCCCAGAACCTGTCCTCTGCTCAGCCAACCTCTCTAAACCCCCAGAACCTGTCCTCTGCTCAGACAACCTCTGTAAAACCCCAGAACCTGTCCTCTGCTTAGACAACCTCTCTAAACCCCCAGAAACCTGTCCTCTGCTCTTAGACAACCTCTCTAACCCCCCAGAACCTGTCCTCTGCTCAGCCAACCTCTCTAAACCCCCAGAACCTGTCCTCTGCTCAGTCAACCTCTCTAAACCCCCAGAAAGTGTCCTCTGCTAGGACAACCTCTGTAAAACCCCCAGAACCTGTCCTCTGCTCAGTCAACCTCTCTAAACCCCCAGAAAGTGTCCTCTGCTAGGACAACCTCTGTAAACCCCCAGAACCTGTCCTCTGCTCTTATACAACCTCTCTAAACCCCCAGAAAGTGTCCTCTGCTCTTAGACAACCTCTCTAAACCCCCAGAACCTGTCCTCTGCTCTTATAAAACCTCTCTAAACCCCCAGAAAGTGTCCTCTGCTCTTATACAACCTCTCTAAAACCCCCAGAAAGTGTCCTCTGCTCTTATACAACCTCTCTAAAACCCCCAGAAAGTGTCCTCTGCTCTTAGACAACCTCTCTAAACCCCCAGAAAGTGTCCTCTGCTCTTATACAGCCTCTCTAAACCCCCAGAAAGTGTCCTCTGCTCTTATACAACCTCTCTAAACCCCTAGTCTTTTTTTATTTATTTTTATTTTTTATTTATTTAAACTTTATTTAACCAGGAAAGCCAGTTGAGAACAAGTTCTCATTTACAACTGCGACCTGGCCAAGATAAAGCAAAGCAGTGCGATAAAAACAACAACACAGAGTTACATATGGAATAAACAAAACGTACAGTCAATAACACAATAGAAAATATATATACAGTGTGTGCAAATGTAGTAAGTTATGGAGGTAAGGTAATAAATAGGCCATAGTGCAAAATAATTACAATTTAGTATTAACACTGGAGTGATAGATGTGCAGAAGATGATGTGCAAATAGAGATACTGGGGTGCAAATGAGCAAAATAAATAACAATGTAAATAACAATATGGGGATGAGGTAGTTGGGTGGGCTAATTACAGATGGGCTGTGTACAGGTGCAGTGATCGGTAAGCTTTACATCATCACTATCTGCACCATGTACTTTAATCACCTCTACTCACCAACACACAATCTCTCCATCATGCTTTCACTGTCTATATACCAACTACAATCTATTCACGTCATTCTAGTCGTTAAATGTTTACGCTCTCATGTATAACAAGCTCTAACTGTAACCGACACCCATTACAGTTTGGTTTAGTTTTACTGTAACTCATCAAAGTATTACACATAATTGCAAAACAAGTGAGTATGATTCAATATATGAAGGTCTTTAATATTGATCAGTATAAACCCTTTGATTTTACTTCAGTGAAAAATATTTGTATGCAACTAAATGGCTGAGCATTTGCAATGTTAGATCAAAGAGAATCTAATGGTCTTCTAGGCTTAATTTTTCAGTAGCGGTCTCGTTAATCATTTAGATAATGGACACATCATTAACGTCGTACCTTAACAGTAGTAACAAAAAAATACTAGCGAGGTTAATTAATAAGTCAGTTTTATTAGAGATAATGGGCTGTGAGGAAAAAGCTCAGGGACAATTAAAACGTGTGTCATGAGCACTCTCTCTCCCTGGTAGCAACATTAATTGCATTCAATTCTCTGCCACTCTGCTCACTCTCTCCCTACTCTGCCTAACGAGCTCCACCTGGCTCCGCCCTGCTCTGCTCTTGTTACCTGGCCAGCTGCACTGCATTTCCCACTCACCATCCTCACCTTGCCTCACTCTGTTCTAATTACTCTGCCAGCTGAACTGCATTTCCCCACTAACCTCTCCCAGTATATCAAGCCCTGTTTTTCAGCCAAGCCCTGTCAGATCGTCTTCAAACCCGGACCAGTAACCTGCCTGTCTGCGCTCTGACTCCTGTTTGTGATACCGATCCTTTCTTGACTGCCTCCTTGTTCTACTGCCCCGGCTATCCCGACCTGCCTTCTGGACCTCGACTACTCTCCGATCTTCAGCCCCTCCGGTAACTCGATTCTGCTTTCTGTCTCTCACCACGATATTTGCCCAGCCCTGATCTGTACTTCTGCCTGCCATTCATATTGCTGTTGTGTGTGTGTTCCCCCAGGTCTCCGACCACCAGATGAGCGTGCCCAGACGCTTCACCACCCTCAGCCCGATACGCCGCTCCATCACTGGGGAACACACACACTAAGCACTTGGACTGGACACCCCCGGACATTTGGTGACCCCCGGAGCACAGGTACCCACAGGACCCTGAAAGACCCCAGAGCCCCAAGCACCCCTGGAACCCCTGACACCCCTGGCACTCCTCTTTCCGCCTGAAACCTTCAATAAAGAACTCTGAATTTGAACTTGCGCTCTTGGGTCCTCTTCTGTCCGTGACAGAACGATCTGACCATCATGGACCCAGCGCACTCCCTGACCACGATGGAAGAAGAGCCAGAGATGACTGCCCTACAGCGACTGGAACGCTCTGAGGGAGACATAAATCGGATGGCTGGCGACATCGCTTCCCTTCTCCAGCTATTCAACCAGCAGCAACAACAGTTCCAACTGCAGCAACAACAGCTAGCCCAAGCCCTGCAACTACTCTCAAACCCGGCTACTCCACCTGCACCCCCCCCTGGTCCTTCTGTTCCTGTACCACCGACACTCCTTCATCCCTCCGCTGGAGGTCCCAATGCTGCAGGCCCGGCAGTGCTGCCACCAGATCCCCACGCTCCTGAACCAAAGATTGGGAACCCGGAACGTTTTGATGGCAACCAGAAGCAAGTAAGACCATTCTTGAGCAGCTGCCGAATCCAGTTTGCACTACAGCCCAGGACTTTCTCAACAGAGGGAGCCAAGGTGGGGTATGTCATCACACATCTCACCGGTCGAGCTCGGTTGTGGGGAACGGCGGAATTCGACCGGCAAACCCCAGCCTGTGCCTCCTTCAGTGCCTTTGAGGAGGAGATGTTAAAGGTCTTTGACCTAGGCTCGCCAACAGCCGACGCGTCACAAGCTCTGCTCACCATCCGTCAGGGCAATCGGACAGTGGCAGACTTCTCCATTGACTTTCGTACCCTGGCCAGTCAAAGCTCGTTTAACCCAGAGGCACTGGTGCAAGCCTTCCTCCATAGCCTGGCGGACTATATCAAAGACGAGCTTGTTTCCCATGACCCGCCCTCAACGCTTGATGCCGCCATTGACCTTGCCGTCCGCATTGACCGCCGTATACAGACCCGGAGGAGGGAGAAGGGCCGTCTCAGTCAACCTGCCATCCGCACTCGGGTCGATACCGCTTCTGTCCAGCCCCTGCCTGTCAAGTCCCATAGCCAACTCAATCAGCCTGAGCCCATGGAGATTGGCCGTGCCTCTCTGACTCCCGAGGAGCGTCGGCGCCGTCTAAGCTCCAACCTTTGCCTCTACTGTGGTGGCGAAAATCACCGTGTCGCCACTTGTCCGGCAAAAGCCGCAGCTCACCAGGTGTAGGGGAGATCCGGGTGAGCTCAACAAGCCTTCAGTCTCCCTCCATCCGAAAGACCCTGCTTCATCTCCGCCTTCAGCTTTCTGACAAGACTCATACATTGGCCGCCCTTGTGGATTCCGGAGCCGAAGCAAACATCATGGACCCTGAGCTTGCACAGCAACTGGGCGTGAACCATCATCAACTGACACAACCCATTCCTGCACGAGCCCTGGATGGGCATCATCTTGGCACTGTCACTCATATCTCCGCCCCTGTGACAATCCTGCTGTCAGGAAACCACCAGGAGTCCATCCAGTTTCACCTCCTACACTCACCTGGCCAACCACTCATTCTTGGATACCCGTGGCTCCGTCAGCACAACCCCCACATCGACTGGGAGACAGGAACAGTCCGTGAGTGGGGAAGGAGTTGTCACCAGACCTGTTTAAGGGGGGCCACCCTGCCCGTTCACCGGGAAAGATCTAGCGCTACCCCCCGACATATCCAATGTTCCGGCCTGTTACCACAGCCTGAAAGAGGTGTTCAACAAATCCAAGGCGACATCTCTACCCCCACACAGACCCTATGACTGCGCGATTGATCTCCTGCCTGGCACAGCACCTCCCAAGGGTCGTCTGTATTCACTGTCAGCCCCGGAAAGAAAGGCCATGGAGGACTACATTAATGACTCTCTTGCCGCCGGGATAATTAGACCGTCATCTTCCCCCGCAGGAGCGGGATTCTTCTTTGTCGGCAAGAAGGACGGTTCTCTTCGTCCATGCATAGATTACCGGGGTCTGAACGACATCACGGTTAAGAATCGCTACCCACTGCCCTTACTTTCGTCTGCCTTCGAACTGCTGCAGGGAGCCACTGTATTCACAAAGCTGGACCTTCGCAATGCCTACCATCTGGTGCGGATGAGGGAGGGAGACGAATGGAAGACAGCGTTCAACACACCAACCGGCCACTATGAATATCTCGTCATGCCCTTCGGCCTCACCAATGCCCCAGCAGTTTTTCAAGCCCTAGTGAATGATATCCTCAGGGACATGCTAAATACGTTCGTATTTGTGTACCTTGACGATATTTTAATATTCTCAAAGACTCTGTCAGAACACACGCACCACGTCCAGTTGGTCCTGCGCCGCCTGCTGGAGAACTCTCTTTTCGTGAAGGCAGAGAAGTGCGAGTTCCATGCCAAAACCGTTTCATTCCTGGGGTATGTGGTGACCGAGGGCAGCATTCAGATGGATCTCACGAAGGTGTCGGCTGTCACTTCCTGGCCAGTTCCTGAGTCTCGGAAAAAGTTGCAACAGTTCCTGGGCTTTGCCAACTTTTATAGGAGATTCATCAGAAACTATAGCACAGTGGCTGCACCCCTCACGGCGCTAACCAGCACTAAACAACCGTACCAATGGACATCAGCTGCTGATAAGGCCTTCAATATCCTCAAGACATGTTTCACTTCTGCTCCCATCCTCCAGATGCCAGATGCAGCAAGGCAGTTTGTGGTGGAGGTAGATGCTTCGGACGTGGGAGTGGGTGCAGTGCTTTCTCAAAGAGCAGCTGAGGATGGCAAGATGCACCCCTGTGCCTTCTACTCCCGTCGGCTAACCCCTGCCGAATGCAACTACGACATTGGGAACCGCGAGCTGTTGGCTGTCAAGCTCGCCCTTGAAGAATGGCGGCACTGGTTAGAGGGGTCAAAGGAACCATTCGTAGTGTGGACAGACCACAAGAACCTGGAGTATATCCAAACAGCCAGGAGGCTGAACTCCCGTCAACAGCGGTGGTCTCTGTTCTTTACGCGCTTCAATTTCACGCTCTCCTACCGCCCGGGATCTCGCAACATCAAACCTGATGCTCTTTCCCGGATGTTTCAGAAGGACGAGACCACCGCCATGACAGCCCCCATTCTTCCCAGCCACTTGGTCGTAGCGGCCCTCACCTGGGAGATCGAGAAGCAGGTCATGGAGGCTCTTCGGGACCAGCCAGGTCCAAGCACCAGCGCCCCCAACCGTCTGTTTGTTCCAGCAAATCTCAGGTCACCTGTGATTCAGTGGGGGCACGAATCCCGTCTGGCCTGTCATCCCGGCATCACTCGCACCCTTCATCTGGTCCGCCAGCGGTTCTGGTGGCGGCGGATGAGACGGGATGTCCGAGAATTCATCCGAGCTTGTCCCACTTGTAACCGAAACAAGACCCCCAACCAGCCTCCTGCTGGGTTGCTGCAACCCCTACTCATACCCAAGAGGCCCTGGTCCCACGTTTCACTGGACTTTGTTACGGGCCTTCCGCCCTCTGACGGACACACAGTCATCCTTACCATTGTTGACCGCTTTAGTAAGATGACCCACTTCGTGCCCCTTCCCAAACTACCCTCTGCTAAAGAGACCTCCCAGGTGGTCCTGGAACATGTGTTTCGTATCCATGGCCTACCCCAGGATATAGTGTCAGACCGGGGCCCGCAATTCTCAGCAACCTTTTGGAAGGAGTTCTGTCATCTCCTTGGGGCCACCGCCAGCCTATCGTCTGGATTCCACCCGCAGTCAAACGGCCAGACTGAACGCATGAACCAGGAGCTGGAGAAGGCACTGAGGTGTGTGGCTTCCCAAAATCCCCGGGCCTGGGCTCAACACCTGCTCTGGGTGGAATATGCCCATAATTCACTCACCAGTTCCTCCACCGGGCTCTCCCCCTTTCAGTGTGTCTACGGGTATCAACCTCCACTGTTTGCCAGCCAGGAGGCGGATGCCACCTGTCCGTCTGCTCTTGCGTATGCCCGCCGCTGCCGCCGCACTTGGGCCCAGGCTCGCACTGTGCTCCTGAAGTCTGGAACCAGCTACGCCTTCGGTGCCAACCGACGGAGGACCCCAGCACCTACTTACCGGGTTGGTCAGAAGGTCTGGCTGTCTGCCCGGGATCTGCCGCTGCGGGTTGAATCACGAAAGCTGGCCCCTCGCTTCATTGGTCCTTTTCCTGTGCAGAAAGTCATCAGTCCAACGGCGGTCCGACTTCAGTTGCCCGCTTCCATGCGGGTCCACCCCACCTTCCACGTCTCCAAGGTCAAGCCGGTCCATGAAAGTCCCCTGGTCCCTGCAGCTCCGGCGCCACCTCCTCCGCGCCTCGTAGATGGCGGTCCTGTCTTCACCGTCCGGCGGCTGCTCCGCTCTAGGCGAAGGGGTAGGGGTCTCCAGTACCCTCGTTGACTGGGAGGGATATGGTCCAGAGGAGAGGACCTGGATCCCGGCCAGGAGGATAGTGGACCGGACCCTTATCACTGACTTCCACCGACTACATCCTGATCAGCCTGCAATCCGTAGGGGCCGTCCAAGAGGGGTTCCTAGCCGTCCTGCCCGCCCTGCTTCCTGTCCTGTGCCTGACCCTGCTCCTGTCTCAGTGCCTGTCCTGTCTCCCGACCGTGACCCTCCAGCTCCTTCTGAGGATGAGGAGATTCACTCGGACCGCTCGGAGGAGTTCTGACCCGCCGCCTGCTCCCCTCCACCCTCCCGGCATGATGTTGTTCTTGGGACTTCTGGGGCCGTCCCTTGGAGGGGGGGTCCTGTCATGAGCACTCTCTCTCCCTGGTAGCAACATTAATTGCATTCAATTCTCTGCCACTCTGCTCACTCTCTCCCTACTCTGCCTAACGAGCTCCACCTGGCTCCGCCCTGCTCTGCTCTTGTTACCTGGCCAGCTGCACTGCATTTCCCACTCACCATCCTCACCTTGCCTCACTCTGTTCTAATTACTCTGCCAGCTGAACTGCATTTCCCCACTAACCTCTCCCAGTATATCAAGCCCTGTTTTTCAGCCAAGCCCTGTCAGATCGTCTTCAAACCCGGACCAGTAACCTGCCTGTCTGCGCTCTGACTCCTGTTTGTGATACCGATCCTTTCTTGACTGCCTCCTTGTTCTACTGCCCCGGCTATCCCGACCTGCCTTCTGGACCTCGACTACTCTCCGATCTTCAGCCCCTCCGGTAACTCGATTCTGCTTTCTGTCTCTCACCACGATATTTGCCCAGCCCTGATCTGTACTTCTGCCTGCCATTCATATTGCTGTTGTGTGTGTGTTCCCCCAGGTCTCCGACCACCAGATGAGCGTGCCCAGACGCTTCACCACCCTCAGCCCGATACGCCGCTCCATCACTGGGGAACACACACACTAAGCACTTGGACTGGACACCCCCGGACATTTGGTGACCCCCGGAGCACAGGTACCCACAGGACCCTGAAAGACCCCAGAGCCCCAAGCACCCCTGGAACCCCTGACACCCCTGGCACTCCTCTTCCCGCCTGAAACCTTCAATAAAGAACTCTGAATTTGAACTTGCGCTCTTGGGTCCTCTTCTGTCCGTGACAACGTGTGTGTGTGTTAGAAGCCTGCCTTGCAGTTTTTTTAATGCATGTGGACCCACCAGACTGCCCATCATAAATAGAATAGCCGCACTGACAGTGTGTAATGTTCCTCATCAATAGAAAGTCTACAGCAGTAGTAGTTTAGCCCATGGGCCATTTGCAAACCAATTCACAACTGTGACTAAACATTTCCGTAGTTGATCTCTATGGTTACAGCCTACACATGGTGCATTTCCACTGAGGATTTACCCCAGTGTTTTACGCAAAATACAGACTTTTCTGTTTCCATCTACGCGGGCCGGCACCCGTGTCTCACTGGGCCATGGGTCCAGCGGACCTACTCTGACTTGGAGCCAGGGTAAGGCCCTGGGTACTTTTTAGCTGTCATTTACATAACAATGGCTGTGAACTTTAACACCTTTATCACAAAGCAACAGTCTTGATGGCTAAATGATCTGGCTCTCCCCCTCTACCGTTGATCTACTCCACCTATTACTGAAGGACTACTTCACAGGACACCAGGCAGAAGGTGTTTAGGGTAGGAGGTCCCGCCCTTTCCTTTGAAAGAGCCATCCAGGAAGTTGGCTGTGTAGAACTGGATGCCAGGCTGATTGGTGTTGACCTCCAGAACACACCCACTCCCTAAAGAGAAATGTGAAATGAATGTAGGAGAATATAACCCATTAGATCTGTTAAAAGATAATACAAACAAAAAAACATGCGTTTTCTATATATTTTTTTGTTCCATCATCTTTGAAATGCAAGAGAAAGGCCACAATATAATATTTCAGTTTAGGCGCAATTTATATTATGCAGCAGTGTGTGTGCAAAGTTTCAGATTGATCCAGTGAAGCATTGCAATACCGGACTATTTTGTATAATGTCTGCCCAAATGTGCCGAATTGGTCAATTGATACATTTTCAGGTACATAACTATAGAGAACATACAAAAATGATATGGTAATACAGACTGTACAGTTGAAGTCGGAAGTTTACATAATAATAATATGCCATTTAGCAGACGCTTTTATCCAATGCGATTTACAGTCGTGTGTGCATACATTTTTAAGTATGGGTGGTCCCGGGGATCGAACCCACTACCCTGGCGTTACAAGCGCCATGCTCTACCAATTGAGCAACAGAGGACCACATGTGGACCCACCAGACTGCATACACTTAGGTTGGAGTCATTAAAACTTGTTTTTCAACCACTCCCAAATTTCTTT
>LR778289.1:41836311-41851865 GCA_902810595.1 Coregonus sp. 'balchen' | reverse complement strand
GAAAGTGACCATTGAAGGAAAGCTGTATGAATCACTTGTTAAATCCACTTCAATCAGTGTAGATGAAGGGGAGGAGACAGGTTAAAGAAGGATTTTTAAGCCTTGAGACAACTGAGACATGGATTGTGTATGTGTGCCATTCAGAGGGCAAGACAAAATATTTAAGTGCCTTTGAACGGGGTATGGTAGTAGGTGCCAGGTGTACCGTTTTTTGTCAAGAACTGCAATGCAGCTGGGTTTTTCACGCTCAACAGTTTCCTGTGTGTATCAAGAATGGTCCATCACCCAAAGGACATCCAGCCAACTGTGGGAAGCATTGGAGTCAACATGGGCCAGCATCCCTGTGGAACGCTTTCTACACGTTGTAGAGTGCATGCTCCGACGAATTGAGGCTGTTCTGAAGGAAAAAGGGGGGGTGCAACTCAATATTAGGAAGGTGTTCCTAATGTTTTGTAGACTCAGTGTATACACCAACAGGTTGAGGGTAGTGGTGGTCAGGTAGTGGTCTGTCTGTCTGTCGAGTCACAGACAGAACGGTTTACTTCAGCTTTTGTTAAGTTTTCCAACAGCCAAAGTATTGTTCCAACAGCCAAAGTATACGTGCTAAGGTCTCACATGACCTTTTCTATAAAGGCCCAGTGCTGTCAAAAATGATTTATATATATTTCCACATTATTAGGTTGGAATAAAACTGTGAAATTGTGTAAATGATGATAATGCCATTTTAATGTAAGAGCTGTTTGAAAAGACCTCCTGAAATATTCTGCCTGTGTTGGTGGGATGGAGTTTTGGCCTGCCTAGTGACATCACCAGGGAGTAAATTAGTTAATAGACCAATAAGAATGAGGGTTCCAAACCTCTCTGCCAATAACAGCTAGTTTTCAGTTTTAGGACACTGTTTTAGAATCTGTGGGAATCCTCATAGACCAAAGAGAGTTTTGTTTACATATTCACATTGTTTATGACTATGATGATACATATTACAATGACCTGAATACAACAACGATAACACATATTGAAGGGGTTGATATTTGGAAATGTTTTGTTCTCACTTCATTTATCATTGCAGGGTTTTTAGAGTCAATAACATGGGTTGTGTTATAACTTTATTAATATGTAATGGCTGTATTATGGGTGGTCATTTTAATGGATAATATGAACCACTCCATTGTGGTGATTAAGCCGTCATTTAGTTTTCCAGTCATGCATAGTTAATACAACACAGGCTTTATAATGTTTAGTTAATGCAACACAGGCTTTATAATGTTTAGTTAATACAACACAGGCTTTATAATGTTTAGTTAATACAACACAGGCTTTATAATGTTTAGTTAATACAACACAGGCTTTATAATGTTTAGTTAATACAACACAGGCTTTATAATGTTTAGTTAATACAACACAGGCTTTATAATGGTTAGTTAATACAACACAGGGTTTATAATGTTTAGTTAATACAACACAGGCTTTATAATGTTTAGTTAATACAACACAGGCTTTATAATGGTTAGCTAATGTAACACAGGCTTTATAATGTTTAGTTAATACAACACAGGGTTTATAATGGTTAGTTAATACAACACAGGGTTTATAATGGTTAGTTAATACAACACAGGCTTTATAATGGTTAGTTAATGTAACACAGGCTTTATAATGTTTAGTTAATACAACACAGGGTTTATAATGGTTAGTTAATACAACACAGGGTTTATAATGGTTAGTTAATACAACACAGGCTTTATAATGTTTAATTAATACAACACAGGGTTTATAATGTTTAGTCAATACAACACAGGCTTTATAATGTTTAGTTAATACAACACAGGCTTTATAATGGTTAGTTAATACAACACAGGGTTTATAATGTTTAGTTAATACAACACAGGGTTTAAAATGTTTAGTTAATACAACACAGGGTTTATAATGTTTAGTTAATACAACACAGGCTTTATAATGTTTAGTTAATAATAAATAATATGCCATTTAGCAGACGTTTTTATCCAAAGCGACTTACAGTCATGTGTGCATACATTTTTGTGTATGGGTGGTCCCGGGGGTCGAACCCACTACCTTGGCGTTACAAGCGCCGTGCTCTACCAGCTTAGCTACAGTTAATAAAACACATTTTGTTGCCTTACAACCTGGAATTAAAATGGAATTTTTGGGGGGTGTGTATAATCTGATTTACCCAACATGCCTACCACTTTGAAGATGCAAAATATTTTTTATTGTGAAATAAACAAGAAAAATACAAAAAAACAGAACTTGAGCGTGCATAAATATTCACCCCCCCCCAAAGTCAATACTTTGTAGAGCCACCTTTTGCTGCAATTACAGCTGCAAGTCTCTTGGGAAATGTCTCTATAAGCTTGGCACATCTAGCCACTGGGATTTTTTCCCATTCTTCAAGGCAAAACTGCTCCAGCTCCTTCAAGTTGGATGGGTTCCGCTGGTGTACAGCAATCTTTAAGTCATACCACAGATGCTCAGTTGGATTGAGGTCTGGGCTTTGACTAGGCCATTCCAAGACATTTAAATGTTTCCCCATAAATCACTCAAGTGTTGCTTTAGCAATATGCTTAGGGTCATTGTCCTGCTGGAAGGTTAACCTCCGTCCCAGTCTCAAATCTCTGGAAGACTGAAACAGGTTTCCCTCAAGAATTTCCCTGTATTTAGCACCATCCATCATTCCTTCAATTCTGACCAGTTTCCCAGTCCCTGCCGATGGAAAAACATCCCCACAGCATGATGCTGCCACCACCATGCCTCACTGTGGGGATGGTGTTCTCGTGGTGATGAGAGGTGATGGGTTTGCGCCAGACATAGCGTTTTCCTTGATGGCCAAAAAGCTCAATTTTAGTCTCATCTGACCAGAGTACCTTCTTCCATATGGCGAACACCAAACGTGTTTGCTTATTTTTTCTTTAAGCAATGGCTTTTTTCTGGCCACTCTTCCGTAAAGCCCAGCTCTGTGGAGTGTAAATCTTAAAGTGGTCCTATGGACAGATACTCCAATCTCCTCTGTGGAGCTTTGCAGCTCCTTCAGGGTTATCTTTGATCTCTTTGTTGCCTCTCTGATTAATGCCCTCCTTGCCTGGTCCATGAGTTTTGGTGGGCGGCCCTCTCTTGGCAGGTTTGTTGTGGTGCCATATTCTTAAAATGTTTTAATAATGGATTTAATGGTGCTCCGTGGGATGTTCAAAGTTTTGGATATTTTTTTATAACCCAACCCTGATCTGTACTTCTCCACAACTTTGTCCCTAACCTGTTTGGAGAGCTCCTTGGTCTTCATGGTGCCGCTTGCTTGGTGGTGCCCCTTGCTTAGTGGTGTTGCAGACTCTGGGGCCTTTCAGAACAGGTGTATATATACTGAGATCATGTGACAGATCATGTGACACTTAAATTGCACACAGGTGGACTTTATTTAACTAATTATTTGACTTCTGAAGGTAATTGGTTGCACCAGATCTTATTTAGGGGCTTCATAGCAAAGGGGGTGAATACATATGCACGCACCACTTTTCCGTTAATTTATTTAGAATATTTTTAAACAAGTTTTTTTTTTAATTTCACTTCACCAATTTGGACTATTTTGTGTATGTCCGTTATATGCAATCCAAATAAAAATCAATTTAAATTACAGGTTGTAATGCAACAAAATAGGAAAAACGCCAAGGGGGCTGAATACTTTTGCAAGGCACTTTATCTCTGCTGTTCTCTGGTAGAACCACATAATATATCTCTGCTGTTCTCTGATAGAACCACATAATATATCTCTGTCACGATCGTCAAAAGGAGCGGACCAATGCGCAGCGTTGCGAGTGAACATGATGACTTTATTAATAAAGTGCAACACGAGAAAACAAAAGACGATACGTGACGTTCAACACTGAATACCACTATCAGCAACAAGGAAACAATAACCCACAAAACAAAGGAGAAAACACACAGAATATATATGGCTCCCAATCAGAGATAACGAGCCGACAGCTGACACTCGTTACCTCCGATTGGGAGTCATAGACCAATCACCATAGACACAAACAAAATGAAACTCACCCATCCCCAACACCACCAAATGAAATACACCCAAACACATGAAAATGAACAACCCTGGCTCAATTATAAAGTCCATAGAGCCAGAGTGTCACAGTACCCCCCCCTAAAGGTGCGAACTCCGGGCGCACCAACATCAGGACTAGGGGAGGGTCTGGGTGGGCGTCTGTCCACGGTGGCGGCTCTGGCCCCGGTCGTGATCCCCACCCCACCACAGTCACAACCTGCTTCGGTAGCCTCCTCCCAATGACCACCCTCCAACTAACCCCACCTGGACTAAGGGGCAACACCGGACTAAGGGGCAGCATCGGCCTAAGGGGCAGCACCGGGATAAGGGGCAGCACCGGGACAAGGGGCAGCACCGGGCTAAGGGGCAGCACCGGACTAAGGGGCAGCACCGGACTACGGGGCAGCACCGGGCTAAGGGACAGTACCTGACTAAGGGGCAGCACCGGACTAAGGGGCAGTACCAGGCTGAATGGCGGATCCCGGCTGGTCGGCTCTGGCGGATCACGGCTGGACGGCTCTGGCGGATCCCGGCTGGACGGCTCTGGCGGATCCCGGCTGGACGGCTCTGGCGGATCCCGGCTGGACAGCTCTGGCGGATCCTTGCTGGACGGCTCTGGCGGATCCTGGCTAGACGGCTCTGGCGGATCCTGGCTGGACGGCTCTGGCGGATCCTGGCTGGACGGCTCTGGCGGATCCTGGCTGGACGGCTCTGGCGGATCCTGGCTGGACAGCTCTGGCGGATCCTTGCTGGACGACTCTGGCGGATCCTGGCTAGACGGCTCTGGCGGATCCTGGCTGGACGGCTCTGGCGGATCCTGGCTGGACGGCTCTGGCGGATCCTTGCTGGACGGCTCTGGCGGATCCTGGCTGGACGGCTCTGGCGGATCCTGGCTGGACGGCTCTGGCGGATCCTGGCTGGACGGCTCTGGCGGATCCTGGCTGGACGGCTCTGGCGGATCCTGGCGGGACGGCTCTGGCGGATCCAGGCTGGACGGCTCTGGCGGATCCTGGCGGGACGGCTCTGGCGGATCCAGGCTGGACGGCTCTGGCGGATCCTGGCTGGACGGCTCTGGCGGATCCTGGCTGGACGGCTCTGGCGGATCCTGGCTGGACGGCTCTGGCGGATACTGGCTGGCTGACGGATCTGGCTGCTCATGGCTGGCTGACGGATCTGGCTGCTCATGGCTGGCTGACGGATCTGGCTGCTCATGGCTGGCTGACGGATCTGGCTGCTCATGGCTGGCTGACGGATCTGGCTGCTCATGGCGGGCTGACGGATCTGGCTGCTCATGGCTGGCTGACGGATCTGGCTGCTCATGGCGGGCTGACGGATCTGGCTGCTCATGGCTGGCTGACGGATCTGGCTGCTCATGGCTGGCTGACGGATCTGGCTGCTCATGGCTGGCTGACGGATCTGGCTGCTCATGGCTGGCTGACGGATCTGGCTGCTCATGGCTGGCTGACGGATCTGGCTGCTCATGGCTGGCTGACGGATCTGGCTGCTCATGGCGGGCTGACGGATCTGGCTGCTCATGGCTGGCTGACGGATCTGGCTGCTCATGGCTGGCTGACGGATCTGGCTGCTCATGGCTGGCTGACGGATCTGGCTGCTCATGGCTGGCTGACGGGTCTGGCTGCTCATGGCTGGCTGACGGGTCTGGCTGCTCATGGCTGGCTGACGGATCTGGCTGCTCATGGCTGGCTGACGGATCTGGCTGCTCATGGCTGGCTGACGGATCTGGCTGCTCATGGCTGGCTGACGGATCTGGCTGCTCATGGCTGGCTGACGGATCTGGCTGCTCATGGCTGGCTGACGGATCTGGCTGCTCCTGGCTGGCTGACGGATCTGGCTGCTCATGGCGGGCTGACGGATCTGGCTGCTCATGGCTGGCTGACGGATCTGGCTGCTCATGGCTGGCTGACGGATCTGGCTGCTCATGGCTGGCTGACGGATCTGGCTGCTCATGGCTGGCTGACGGATCTGGCTGCTCATGGCTGGCTGACGGGTCTGGCTGCTCATGGCTGGCTGATGGTGCTGGCTGGGAGGCTGGCGGTGGAGGCGGACCCCAGCCTCGGATTGCATTCATCACCTCCAGCAGGGCGGCTCCCATCTGCAGGAGCTGCTCTTTCTGGTCCCGAACCTGAGCCTCCAGTCTAGTATGGGCTGCGTCGGCTCCTGCTGATTCCATAGCAGGTGTATGATTCTGTCTGGCGGCAGGCTCTAGCGGCTCCTGTCTGGCGGAAGGCTCTAGCGGCTCCGATCTGGCGGACGGCTCTGAAGGCTCATGGCAGACGGACGGCTTTGCAGGCTCAGTACAGACGGGCGGCTTATGCAGCGCTTGGCAGACGGGCAGTTCAGACGCCCTAGGGCAGACGGCAGACTCTGGCCGGCTGGCGACGCACATCGTGGACCTGGTGCGTGGAGTAGGAACAGGCCGGTCCATACCGGGAACACACACCAATGGCCTTAACTGCGGATCAGGAACGGGCCGGACCGGACTGGTAACACACTTCAGTCTCTCATGCCGTGCCACAACAACTTCCCTCCTTCCACTCGCCAATGGCTCCCGTACTCCGTTAGCCTTCTCTCCTTTTCTCCCTGTGGCAGCCTCCTGCTGCCCAGCTGCCCAAGCCATGTGCCCCCCCAAAAAAATTTCTTGGGGTTGCCTCTCTTCCACGGGCTTCCAGCCTCGCCTTCGCGCTGCCTCCTCGTACCACCTCCTCTCGGCTTTGGCTGCCTCCAGCTCTTCACGAGGGAGGCGATATTCTCCCGGTTGTGCCCAAGGATCCTTTCCGTCCAATAACTCTTCCCATGTCCAGACCCTCGGCTCCTGGACACGCTTGTTACGCTGCTTGGTCCTTTTGTGGTGGGTTATTCTGTCACGATCGTCAAAAGGAGCGGACCAATGCGCAGCGTTGCGAGTGAACATGATGACTTTATTAATAAAGTGCAACACGAGAAAACAAAAGACGATACGTGACGTTCAACACTGAATACCACTATCAGCAACAAGGAAACAATAACCCACAAAACAAAGGAGAAAACACACAGAATATATATGGCTCCCAATCAGAGATAACGAGCCGACAGCTGACACTCGTTACCTCCGATTGGGAGTCATAGACCAATCACCATAGACACAAACAAAATGAAACTCACCCATCCCCAACACCACCAAATGAAATACACCCAAACACATGAAAATGAACAACCCTGGCTCAATTATAAAGTCCATAGAGCCAGAGTGTCACAATCTCTGCTGTTCTCTGGTAGAACCACATAATATATCTCTGCTGTTCTCTCGCAGAACCACATTATATATTTTTCTGCTGTCCTCTGGTCTGAGGTAGAACCACATTGTGATCAGGAGAGGTGAGAGGTACCCCATCATAACACTTCATGACCTCCAGGAGTGATCAGTATACTTTTGTTGTCTTTATCTATTGTGTTCTAGTCCTGTCTTGTTGCTATCTAGGGCCGTCTACTTTAAATGATGCCTGTCTTCCCAGTGGCCTACTTGGTGTGTGAACTGCTGACTGCTCATAACTTGCAGATAGTTGTTGACACATCAACCAGGATCAAGGGGCAGAGCAATTTGTGACTTGTTTTGGTAATCAGTGGCTGTATTGCAGGGGTAGTTGTTTCACATCTCCTAGGCAATCAGTAATTAGTACAGGGAGGTATGCTCTCCACCTCTGCTAGGCAATCAGTAATTAGTACAGGGAGGTATGCTAGTACAGGGAGGTATGCTCTCCATCTCTGCTAGGCAATTAGCTGCTGTCTCTTCATCTGACTGTTTTCTCTCATGGTCCAAGAGCATCTGGTCGTCGCGGTGGAGGCACAGGGCTACTCATTCCTCCTAACTGGAGATGTTCTCTATTCTCCCTCTCTCACCTGTCCATCTCCCTCCTCGCTCTCTACGGACAACTTTGTTAACCACTTTGAAAAAAAAGGTTGACATCCTCTACTCATTCACTCAGCCTATTGAGTCCTCTGGTCTCACTCACACAGAACTACCCTACGCTTTGACCTCTTTCTCCCCTCTCTCTCCAGATGACATTCTGCGACTAGTGAGGTCCGGCCGCCCGACAACCTGCCAGCTCGATCCAATCCCATCCTCCCTTCTCCAGACCATCTCTGGAGACCTTCTCACTTCCCTCATCAACTCATCCCTGACGACTAGACCCCATCCCATCCTCCCTCCTCCAGACCATCTCTGGAGACCTCCTCACTTCCCTCATCAACTCATCCCTGACCACTAGACCCCATCCCATCCTCCCTTCTCCAGACCATCTCTGGAGACCTCCTCACTTCCCTCATCAACTCATCCCTGACCACTAGACCCCATCCCATCCTCCCTTCTCCAGACCATCTCTGGAGACCTCCTCACTTCCCTCATCAACTCATCCCTGACCACTAGACCCCATCCCATCCTCCCTTCTCCAGACCATCTCTGGAGACCTTCTCACTTCCCTCATCAACTCATCCCTGACCACTAGACCCCATCCCATCCTCCCTTCTCCAGACCATCTCTGGAGACCTTCTCGCTTCCCTCATCAACTCATCCCTGACCACTAGACCCCATCCCATCCTCCCTTCTCCAGACCATCTCTGGAGACCTTCTCGCTTCCCTCATCAACTCATCCCTGACCACTGGCTGCGTCCCTTCTGACTTCAAAATGGTCCGAGTTGCTTCCCTCCTCAAGAAACCAACACTCGACTCATCTGACGTCTAAAACTACAGACCGGTATCCCTTCTTTCTTTTCTTTCCGAAACACTTGAGCGTGTGGTCTCTGACCAACTCTCTCGCTATCGCTCTCAGAACGACCTTTTTGACCCTAACCAGTCAGGCTTCAAGACGGGTCACTCAACCAAGGCTGTTCTTCCCTGTGTCATGGAGGCTCTCCACTCTGCCAAAGCTAAATCTCTGACCTCTGATCTCATCCTCCTACATCTATCCGGTTCCTTCGACACTGTGAACCATCAGATCCTCCTCTCCACCCTCTCAGGGCTGGGCGTCTCTTCCCCTCTTCTGAAACCCAGGTGGCGACACGCATCTCTGTGTGCCTGGCAGATATATCTCAACTTGGATGTCGGCCAACTACCTCAAGCTCAACCTCGACAAGATGGAGCTGCTCTTCCTGCCAGGGAAGGCCTGCCCGCTCAAAGACCTCTTCATAACAGTTGACAACTCCAGTGTCTCCCTCTCAGAGTGCAAATAACCTTGGCGTGACCCTGGACAACAGCCCGTCGTTCTCCGCTAACATCAAAGCAGTGACCCACTCCTGCAGGTTCATGCTCTACAACATCCATAGAGTACGACCCTGCCTTACACAGGAAGCGGTGAAGGTCCTAATCCAGGCACTTTTATTTTTTATTTATTTTTTTTTTAAACTTTTTTTTTTTTTTTTTGGGTCATTTAGCAGACGCTCTTATCCAGAGCGACTTACAGGAGCAATTAGGGTTAAGTGCCTTGCTCAAGGGCACATCGACAGATATTTCACCTAGTCGGCTCGGGGATTAGAACCAGCGACCTTTCGGTTACTGGCACAACGCTCTTACCCACTAAGCTACCTGCCGCCCCACTCACACAGAACTACCTGCCGCCCCACTCACACTTGTCCTCTCCCGTCTGGACTACTGCAACTCGCTGTTGGCTGGGCTCCCCGCTTGTGCCATCAAACCCCTGCCACTTATCCAGAACGCTGCAGCCCACCTGGTTTTCAACCTTCCCATGTTCTCCCATGTCACCCTGCTCATCCACATACTCCACTGGCTTCCAGTAAAAGCTCTCATCCACTACTAGACCATGGTACTTACCTACAGAGCAGCAAGAGGAACTGCCCCTCCCTACCTTCAGGCTATGCTCCAACCCTACACCCCAACCAGAGCACTCCGTTCTGCCACCTCAGGTCTCTTGGCAATCCCACCCCTACGGGTGGGCAGCTCCCCCTCAGCCCAGTCCCAGCTCTTCTCTGTCCTGGCACCCCAATGGGAGGGCAGCTCCCCCTCAGCCCAGTCCAAGCTCTTCTCTGTCCTGGCACCCCAATGGTGGAACCAGCTTCCCCCTGAAGCTAAGGCAGCAGAGTCCCTGCCCATCTTCCGAAAACATCTGAAACCCTTCCTCTTCAAACAATATCTTAACTAATCCTCCTTTTATTAATAATAAATGAAATAAAATAAAAATGACCTCCCCCCACCCCCTTCTAGCTCTGACTCTACTGACAGCTCCGTTATTGAGGGAAAATGTCCTTTCTATGCCTGTGAAATGAGGTTGTCCCAACGAGCTGTCTTAAGATGAATGCACTAACTGTAAGTCACTCTGGATAAGAGTGTCTGCTAAATGACTCAAATGTGATCATAGCACAGTGTCCAGGCTACCCCATCATAGCACAGTGTCCAGGCTACCCCATCATAGCACAGCTCCCAGGCTACCCCATCATAGCACAGTGTCCAGGCTACCCCATCATAGCACAGTGTCCAGGCTACCCCATCATAGCACAGTGTCCAGGCTACCCCATCATAGCACAGTGTCCAGGCTACCCCATCGTAGCACAGTGTCCAGACTACCCCATCATAGCACAGTGTCCAGGCTACCCCATCATAGATGTGGTGAAGTTTCTCTGGAATGTACTGAGAGGATATGTAGAGGCCTCCTCCCTGGTCTGTCTCAGAGGGATATGTAGAGGCCTCCTCCCAGGTCTGTTTCAGAGGGATATGTAGAGGATATGTAGAGGATATGTAGAGGCCTCCTCCCAGGTCTGTCTCAGAGGGATAGGTAGAGGATATGTAGAGGCCTCCTCCCAGGTCTGTCTCAGAGGGATATGTAGAGGCCTCCTCCCAGGTCTGTTTCAGAGGGATATGTAGAGGATATGTAGAGGCCTCCTCCCAGGTCTGTCTCAGAGGGATATGTAGAGGATATGTAGAGGCCTCCTCCCAGGTCTGTCTCAGAGGGATAGGTAGAGGATATGTAGAGGCCTCCTCCCTGGTCTGTTTCAGAGGGATATGTAGAGGATATGTAGAGGCCTCCTCCCAGGTCTGTCTCAGAGGGATAGGTAGAGGATATGTAGAGGCCTCCTCCCAGGTCTGTCTCAGAGGGATATGTAGAGGATATGTAGAGGCCTCCTCCCAGGTCTGTCTCAGAGGGATAGGTAGAGGATAGGTAGAGGATATGTAGAGGCCTCCTCCCAGGTCTGTCTCAGAGGGATAGGTAGAGGATATGTAGAGGCCTCCTCCCAGGTCTGTCTCAGAGGGATAGGTAGAGGATATGTAGAGGCCTCCTCCCAGGTCTGTCTCAGAGGGATATGTAGAGGATATGTAGAGGCCTCCTCCCAGGTCTGTCTCAGAGGGATAGGTAGAGGATATGTAGAGGCCTCCTCCCAGGTCTGTCTCAGAGGGATATGTAGAGGCCTCCTCCCAGGTCTGTCTCAGAGGGATAGGTAGAGGATATGTAGAGGCCTCCTCCCAGGTCTGTCTCAGAGGGATAGGTAGGGGATATGTAGAGGCCTCCTCCCTGGTCTTTCTCAGAGGGATATGTAGAGGAAGGGTAGCATGTGGATGTCAGTCACCGGGCGTAACTGGTCTGGTGACATTTGTGTTTTGCTCTGTAACTCTATGTGGGGAGTTTGGTGTCCCACCCTGCTGGGTTCCTCTGTGTGGGGAGCAGTGAGACACATCACAGATTGGTGTCCCACCTTGCTGGCCCTGCTCGGAGGTAATCACACAGCTCTCACTGTTCCCTTCAGCTCTGATTGGGATCAATGACATGACCATGGCAACGCTGTGCCGTGTTGTGCCCACAGAGCGTTGTCACACAGAGGCCTGAAATAGACTTTGTTAGAGAGGGAACTGAAGAGGAATAGATGGGCCACTGCAGTGTTTGGAAATAGAATCATTTATTCTCTTCTAAAACCTTCAACTGGTTTAGAACGGCCCTTTAGTGAAATCACCCACTGAGCCTCTTATATCAAACAGCACTAATGAAATCTATTTGATCCATCTTTCTCTCACTCCCCCCCCCCCCCCCTTTCTCCGTTTCGCTCTCTCTCTCTCTCTCTCTCGCACTTTTTCTCTCTTTTTCTCTCTCTCTCTCTCTCTCGTTCTCTCTCTCCCTCAGTGGTTTAAAGCAGGGACAGAATATGCAGCCAGTCGAAGGGGCAGTCTCTGGGATTCTGGGGGCCTTGTCTATGGCTTAACAGATGGCTTCCCAGAAGCCACTGTGGGAGGGCGGGAGGCAGGGCAAGGTTATGAGCAGGGGATCAGGGAGGTAGTTATCCTCTCACACTGTGATTGGCTGATCTCTACTGTGTCTGTGACCTATAGTAACCAGGTGTGAACCTCGCCGCCCGCTACCCATGGTGCATTGCGGGGCAGAACCGGTGGTCACACATGGAGGTTTACAGCAGCCTAGTGGTGAAGTGCTTGATTGGCTAGACCGGGTGATGCTGATTGGCTAGACCGGGTGATGTTGAGTGACCAGACTGACCTGCCCTGGTCTGTCTCCAAGCTGTGTCTCTCACGGCTCAGACCACGTTCTGGCAGGCAAAAGATCCAAAAGGGCTAGGGACATCATCTCTGGCCTGTCACGGTCGTCGAGGAGTGAAGGAGACCAAGGCGCAGCGAGTGAAAAGAACATGTTGACTTTATTACTTAAAGCAACCAAAAACAACAAATCAAAGCGACGAATGTGAAGTCCAATAGTGACAAAGACTAAACAGGAACAATAACCCACAATGCCCACAGGAAAACATGCAGTATAAATATGGCTCCCAATCAGAGATAACGAGCCGACAGCTGACACTCGTTACCTCCGATTGGGAGTCAATGACCAAACCTAGAAATAAACGTGACAGAAATGCAAACATAGAAAATCACCCAAAACCCAACAAAACACAATACACCCTGGCTCAAATACAAAAGTCCCGGAGCCAGAGTGTTACAGTACCCCCCCCTAAAGGTGCGCACTCCGGGCGCACCAGCATACAGTCTCGGGGAGGGTCTGGGTGGGCGTCTGTCCACGGTGGCGGTTCTGGCCCTGGTCGTGGTCCCCACCCCACCTTAGTCACCACCCGCTTCCCTAGCCTCCTCCACATGACCACCCCCCAATTAAACCCCACTGGATTAAGGGGCGGCACCGGACTAAGGGGCAGCACCGGACTAAGGGGCAGCACCGGACTAAGGGACAGTACCTGACTAAGGGACAGTACCTGACTAAGGGGCGGATCCTGGCTGGCTGGCTCTGGCGGATCCTGGCTGGACGGCTCATGGCAGGCTGAAGGATCTGGCTGCTCATGGCTGGCTGACGGATCTGGCTGCTCATGGCTGGCTGACGGATCGGGCTGCTCATGGCTGGCCGACGGATCTGGCTGCTCATGGCTGGCCGACGGATCTGGCTGCTCATGGCTGGCCGACGGATCTGGCTGCTCATGGCTGGCGGAAGGCTCTGGCTGATCCTGTCTGGCGGAAGGCTCTGGCTGATCCTGTCTGGCAGAAGGCTCTGGCTGATCCTGTCTGGCAGAAGGCTCTGGCTGATCCTGTCTGGCGGAAGGCTCTGGCTGATCCTGTCTGGCGGAAGGCTCTGGCTGATCCTGTCTGGCGGAAGGCTCTAGCGGCTCTGGTCTGGCGGACGGCTCTGATGGCTCATGGCAGAACGGGCGGCTTTGCAGGCTTTAGGCAGACGGCAGTTCAGGCCCCGTTGGGCAGACGGCAGACTCTGGCCGTCTGAGGCGCACCGTAGACTTAGTGCGGGTGGCCGGAACAGGCCGGACCGGGCTGGCGACGCGCACCGTAGTCTTGGTGCGGGTGGCAGGAACAGGCCGGGTCGGGCTGGCGACGCGCACCGTAGTCTTGGTGCGGGTGGCAGGAACAGGCCGGGTCGGGCTGGCGACGCGCACCGTAGACTTGGTGCGGGTGGCAGGAACAGGCCGGGTCGGGCTGGCGACGCGCACCGTAGTCTTGCTGCGGGTGGCAGGAAACAGGCCGGGTCGGGCTGGCGACGCGCACCGTAGTCTTGGTGCGGGTGGCAGGAACAGGCCGGACCGGGCTGGCGACGCGCACCGTAGACTTGGTGGGGGGTGGCAGGAACAGGCCGGACCGGGCTGGCGACGCACACCGTAGACCTGGTGCGGGTGGCAGGAACAGGCCGGACCGGGCTGTGGAGACGGATAGGAGGCCTGGAGCGAACAGCGGACACCACCCGTCCTGGCTGAATGCCTACCCTCACACACTCTGTGTGAGGCATCAGCACAGGACGTACAGGGCGGTGTACCCCTGGCCTGGTGGCCTCCTGGATACTCCCCCTTTTCTCCTCCGTCAGCCCCGTCGTCCATGCCGTGTGCCCCCCCCTAAAAATTTTCTGGGGTTGACACACGACCCTCCGACGATGGCCCTGCTGCCGCCGTTGCTCCTCTCTCGCCAGGGCCTTGATCCTTCCCCAAGGTCCCTTGCCTCCGAGCATGTCCTCCCAGGACCACGATGTGCCCACCTGGGCCATCGCCAGCCTCTCTATCTCCTTGCCCGGTGCCTCCTCCCATGTCCAGTCTCCCTGCTCCTGGACACGCTGCTTGGTCTTTCTTTGGTGGGTTATTCTGTCACGGTCGTCGAGGAGTGAAGGAGACCAAGGCGCAGCGAGTGAAAAGAACATGTTGACTTTATTACTTAAAGCAACCAAAAACAACAAATCAAAGCGACGAATGTGAAGTCCAATAGTGACAAAGACTAAAACAGGAACAATAACCCACAATGCCCACAGGAAAACATGCAGTATAAATATGGCTCCCAATCAGAGATAACGAGCCGACAGCTGACACTCGTTACCTCCGATTGGGAGTCAATGACCAAACCTAGAAATAAACGTGACAGAAATGCAAACATAGAAAATCACCCAAAACCCAACAAAACACAATACACCCTGGCTCAAATACAAAAGTCCCGGAGCCAGAGTGTTACATGGCCAAAGGGTAAAGGACGAGGAATTTGGCTTCAATAGTGAATATGAATTTATGTAGATTTTCCCTCTAAGTGATAGGCTACAGTCTATCAGACGAGGGTGGTGGGAGGAGCTATAGGAGGAGGAGCTCATTGTAAAGGCTGGAATGGAATCAATGGAACGGAGTCAAACATGTGGTTTTCATATATATTTTTACCCCTAATTTCGTGATATCCAATTGGTAGTCACGATCTTGTCTCATTGGTGAAACTCCCCAATGGGCTCGGGAGAGGTGAAGGTCGAGTCATGCGTCCTCCGAAACATGACCCGCCAAGCCTCGCTGCTTTCTTAACACCCTGCAAGCTTTACCCGGAAGCTAGCCCGCACCAATGTGTCGGGAGGAAACACTGTTCAACTGACGACCCCAAGTCAGCTTGCAGGCGCACGGCCCACCACAAGAAGTCGCTAGAGCGCGATGAGCCAAGGAAATCCACCCCCCCGGCCAAAGACCCCCCCTTTTTTTTCCCCCCCCCCCCCGGGGAAATGGGGGAACCCCCGGG
>LR778289.1:41811675-41836211 GCA_902810595.1 Coregonus sp. 'balchen' | reverse complement strand
GGTAGATTTGGGAAAAAAAATCCCAGTTTTAAAAAAACATTAAAAGTTTTAAACCCCCCCCACAAATGGCAAGGACATTAATGGGAAAAAAAAAACGGTTTGGTTAAAAATAAAAAAAACCCCAATCCAAATATCCCCGGACTAATGACACTTTAAAAATTTGGGTAGTATGGGGTAACTACCCACCCCCCCCCCCCCCCCCCCCCCCCTCCTGTTATTCACATAAAGACCACAAGATATCACCAAATTATTTTCCCAACACTCTCCCTGGTTGTCACTGTTTTTGCTGAACAAAAATTGCCTCTGTGCCATCACAATTTCTGGAGATATTTCAACAAACGATTTTGTGGTAAGTTGATCAAATTATATACAGTGGGGGAAAAAAGTATTTAGTCAGCCACCAATTGTGCAAGTTCTTCCACTTAAAAAATAGAGAGGCCTGTAATTTTCATCATAGGTACACGTCAACTATGACAGACAAAATGAGAAAAAAAAATCCAGAAAATCACATTGTAGGATTTTTAATGAATTTATTTGCAAATTATGGTGGAAAATAAGTATTTGGTCAATAACAAAAGTTTCTCAATACTTGCTATATACCCTTTGTTGGCAATGACCCAGGTCAAACGTTTTTCTGTAAGTCTTCACAAGGTTTTCACACACTGTTGCTGGTATTTTGGCCCTTCCTCCATGCAGATCTCCTCTAGAGCAGTGATGTTTTGGGGCTGTCGCTGGGAAACACAGACTTTCAACTCCCTCCAAAGATTTTCTATGGGGTGAGATCTGGAGACTGGCTGAGGCCATTCCAGGACCTTGAAATGCTTCTTACGAAGCCACTCCTTCGTTGCCCAGGCGGTGGTGTTGGGATCATGGTCATGCTGAAAGACCCAGCCACGTTTCATCTTCAATGCCCTTGCTGATGGAAGGAGGTTCTCACTCAAAATCTCACGATTCATGGCCCCTTTCATTCTTTCCTTTACAAGGATCAGTCGTCCTGGTCCCTTTGCAGAAAACAGCACCAAAGCATGATGTTTCCACCCCCATGCTTCACAGTAGGTATGGTGTTCTTTGGATGGCAACTCAGCATTCTTTGTCCTCCAAACACGACGAGTTGAGTTTTTTACCAAAAAGTTATATTTTGGTTTCATTGACCATATGACATTCTCCAATCCTCTTCTGGATCATCCAAATGCACTCTAGCAAACTTCAGACGGGCCTGGACATGTACTGGCTTAAGCAGGGGGACACGTCTGCACTGCAGGATTTGAGTCCCTGGCGGTGTAGTGTGGTTACTGATGGTAGGCTTTGTTACTTTGGTCCCAGCTCTCTGCAGGTCATTCACTTGGTCCCCCCTTGTGGTTCTGGGATTTTTTCTCACCGTTCTTGTGATCATTTTGACCCCACGGGGTGAGATCTTGCGTGGAGCCCCAGATCGAGGGAGATTATCAGGGGGTTGTATGGGTTTCCATTTATATTCTCCCCCCAGTTGTTTCTTCAAACCAATGCTTTAAAAACCCATTACAGTTTAGTCTTCCCAGCCTGGTGCAGGTCGGAATTGTGTTTTGTGGGGCCCTTTTACAGCTTTTGGGGCTTGGGGTAGTGGAGTTGGAGTGTGACGTTTGAGGGTTTTGGAAGGGGTTTTTTTATGATAACAAGTCAAACAGGGGCCTTTAAAACAGGTAACGAGTGGGGACAAAGGGGGCCCCTTTAAAAAAAAGAATTTTTAAGTCTTGAGAGCCAGAAATTTGTTTTTTGAGGTGACCAAATATTTTTTTTTTTACCCAAAAATGTGAAATAAATTCATAAAAAATCCTACAATGTGATTTTTGGGGGAAAGAAAAAACTCATTTGTACAGGGGATTGTCTGTCTCTAGCTGAGGGACGTCGGGATCTGTCGGGGCTCTATCGTCGGACATACAGGGATCTGTCTGTTCTTTGGGCAGGGCATAAGGACCTCGTCTTTCTATGCTTCGGACGTCAGGGGTCTGTCGTCTCTTGTTCAGGGACATCAGGACCTCGCGTCTCTATGCTGTTAGGGGGTAAGGGGATCTTTTTGCTTATGCTGTAGGGATTAGGGGACGTCCTGTCTCATCTTCGGGGAAAAATAAGGGGGATAGTCTGTTCTATGTGTCAGGGAGTTTCAGGGGGTCTGTCGCCCCCAAACCAGGACCGCAAGGGGAAGTCGTGCCCTCCAGGAGAGGACATTTTATGAGTTCCTCCTCCCAGGGAAACACTTTTAGTAACTGCCTTTCCCCCCACGGGAAAATAGCGTTCAGTAATGTCCTTTCCCCCCCACGGCTGACATAGCTGTTTTAGTAACTGTCCTTTCCCCCAGGCTAACACTACTTTACGTAAGTCCTTCCTCCCCCGGGCTAACAATAGCTGTTACAGTAACTGTCCTTTCCCCAGGGCTAAACTCTGTTACGTAACTGTCCTTCCTCCCCAGGGCTAACAAGCGTTTAAAAACGTCCTTCCTCCCCCCGGGTAAAATAGCTGTTACAGAAAGTCCCTTTTCCTCCCCCCGGGGTAAAACCAGTTTACAGGAAAAAATCCTTCCCCCCAAAGGGTAACAAGCGGTTCAGTAAGTTTCCTCCCCAGGGCTAACACTGTGTTACAGTAAAAACCTTCCCCCCAGGGGCTCATATGTTACAGTAAAGCCCCCCCCCCAGGGCAAAAATAGGTTTCAGTAATGTCCTTTCCCAGGGGTAACATAGCTGTTAAGGAAACTATCCTTTCCCCCCAGGGTAAACACTAGCTGTTACAGAAATGTCCTTCCCCCCAGGCAACTGCGTTACAGTAACTGTCCTTCCCCCCCAGGGCTAACAAGTGTTTCAGAAAATGTCCCTCCCCCGGGCTAACCCTACTTTTACGTAACTGTTTCCCCCCCAGGGCTAACCAAATGAGTAAAAGTTTCCCCCAGGGGAACCTGCTGTACGTAACTGTCCTTCTCCCCGGGGCACCCCCCAGTGTTAACGTAACTTTTCCTCCCCCTAACCTAGCTGTTACAGTAACTGCCCTCTCCCCCGGGGTAACACTAGTTTACATAATGCCCTCCCCCGGGCAACCTAGGTTAAAACCCCCCCTTCCCCCGGGTCCTGTTTAAAATTTCTTCCCTCCCCCCCAGGGCTAAAAGTGTTAAAGTAACTGTCCCCCCTCCCCCGGCTAAAACAGCGTTACAGAACTGTCCCCTTTCCCCCCCAGGGGTAACACAGTGTTACGTAACGTCCCTTCCCCCCCAGGGCTAACATAGCTGTTACAGTAACTGTCCTTCCTCCCCCGGGTTAACCTAGCTGTTTTCAGTAAAGTCCCTTCCCCCCCCAGGGCTAACACTCTGTTACAGTAAATTCCCTTTCCCCCCAGGGGCTAACATAGCTTTTACAGTAACGTCCTTCCCCCCCAGGGCTAACACAGTGTTACAGTAAAATGTCCTTCCTCCCCAGGGGGTAACACTCTGTTACAGAAATGTTCCTCCCCCCCGGGGAACACTAGCTGTTACGTAAATGTCCTTCCTCCCCAGGGGAAAAATAGCTTTCTAATGTCCTTCCTCCCCCGGGGTAAACACTAGCTTTTTCGTAATGTCCCCCCTCCCCAGGGCTACCTAAAGGGGCAGTAAGCCTTTCCCCCCAGGGCCTAAACCACTTTTCCCCAAAAAAGTTCCCCCCGGGGGAAAAAATACGACATCGGCCCCCCCCGGGAAACCCCAAACGCCCCCGGCCCTGGGGAACGCCCCGCACCAAACACCGTCCCTGGTTTAAAATTGTTTTCTAACCCCGCATCAGGGGGCCGTTGGAAGTGGCACTCTCCGCCGGTAAGGAACCTGATCCCCCCTTCTTTTAGGCATACAGCAGTTCCGGGGCCCCGGAAGGAAAGATTTAAGCTGGGGGGCCATACACAATAGAAAAGGCTGGGGAGAAGGAGAGAGGGAAATGAAGGAAGGGAGGGGGGAGAAAAACACAAAGGGAAAAAAAAGAGAGGGAGAGAGGAGGGGAGGGGGGAGGAGGGAAGGAAGGGGGAGGAGGAAGAAGGGGAGAGAGAGAGAAGTTTTTTAAAAAAACCGGGTTTGGGCAAGGAAAGGGGCCCCCAATGAAAAGAAAAAAATGGGGGGACGAAAGGGGAGGGGGGGGAAGGGGGGGGATCAAGGGGGAACGAAGGGGAAATAAGGGAAAAATAAAAAAGGGAGAAGAAGAAAAAAAAAAAAAAAGGCGGGGAAAGGGGAAAGGCACCCGGGGGGAAAAAGGATTTGGCCCGGAAAAAGGGGGGGGGGGGGAAAAAGGGGGGGGGGGAAAAAAAGGGGCTCAGCGGGTTTAAAAAAAAAGGGGAAGGTAAAAAAGGCCAAAAAGAAAAAGAAGGGGAAATTGGGGAGAAGGAAACCCCCCACCCCAAAAAAATAATAAAAAAAAAGGGAAAAAAAAGTAGGTTTAAAAAACTGTTTGTGGATTTAAAACAAAAACTTTATTGGTGTCAAACGGGAAAAATTGTTTCCCATCCCAATTTTGACCCCCTTTGACAAGAAAAAAAGGGGGGGGGAAATTTTTCCCGGGGGAAAATGTTTTGTTTTAAAACAAAAGGAAAAGCTGAAAAAATTGAGAGAGGGGGGAAAAGAGAGAAAATGAGGAAATTTTAAAACTGTTAATTTTATTCTTTATTTCACTTTTATTTCTACTTCACTTGCTTTGGCAACGTTAACATATGTTTCCCATGCCAATAAAGCCCCTTAAATTTAAATTGAATTGAGAGAGAGAGAGAGAGAGAGAGAGTGCAAGGATAGCTGTTGTGTTGTACATCTTAAGACGATACTGCACTGTGATACCTACATACCTTCTCTCAGACAACACACACACACACACACACGCACACGCACACGCACACGCACACACACACACACACACACACACAGATAAAGCTGTCTAGAGGCCCCCATATACGCAGTTTGGATATCTAGCTGCTACTTCATCAGATAAAGCCTTTATGCAAATATCTATGCATTCTGCCAGAGTTTAAATAAACATCAGCGTAGTGCGATTTGTTTGAACGAACGAGGGCAATGGGATGTGTCCATTTTCAAAATATGTTGTTTTTGCTTCTATGCGGTGAACTAAATAGGTATTCTCTTTAAAATGCGTTCACAGACCGACTGTATGTAGGCTTTGTGAGAAGAACACAAGCAGAGGATGAGAAGGCAGTTGGTGGAGCAGGAACTAAAATATATCATCCCAGCTAAAGCTGTTCCATCACACTCAAACATCATTTACCAGTGGAAAGACGCCTCAGAGCGTTCACACAAACATGTACTGTGTATTTCATATTTCAAATGGACTTATTGTTGTTGCAAATACAGTCACTTGATGCATCCCAATCTATGAGCCTTGCCTGACACATGAAATCAAACAAAGGCACTTTTTCGGGAAAGGATGTTATTAAACTGGAAAGCAGAAGATATGGCTGAGATATAAATTGGTGCCTTCTTCATTGATGTTATTGATGACTATGTCTGAAGGAATGGCAGCGTCGCATAGGATTGTGATACAGATACTAAAGTCAATAACCATGCTAGATAACCCTGTGAATGTCTAGGTACAGCAGTAACTAAGGAGAGCTTTTGGTACAGACCAGGTACATGCAGAGAGATCAGGTACAGGTAACCTGTTATAAAGTAGTATACCTTCCAAGGTGCAGGGAGGTGACATGGATATAAACCATTAGTAGCTACATCTACATTTCAACTTCTAGGACCTGTCACTGCCTGTCAATCCACTTCAGGCTCTAACTGCCTGTCAATCCACTTCAGGCTCTAACTGGCTGTCAATCCATTTCAGGCCTCAAACTGGTGCAACCCCTTTAGGCTTAACTCCCTGTCAACCCCCACTTCAGCTCTACTGCCTGTAATCCAGTCCGGGCTCTAACTCCCTGTCAATCCACTTCAGGCTTAACTGGTGAAATCCACTTCGGGGCTCAAAAGCCTTCAATCCGTCCAGGCTCTAACTGGTTCAATCCCATTTCAGCTCTAACTGGCTGTCAATCCATTAGGTCTAACTGCCGGTCAATCCATTTTCGGGCTCTAATGCCTGTCAACCCACTTAAGGCTCTAACTGCCTGTCAATCCACCAGGCTCTAACTGGCTGTCAACCATTCAGGCCAAAACTCCCGTCAACCACTTCAGCCTAAATCCTGTAAACCCACTTCAGGCTCTTGCGTCAATCCCTTCGGCTCAACTGCCGTCAACCCACACAGGCTCTAACTGCTGTCAATCATTTCAGGCTCAAAATCTTCAATCCATTTCAGCTCTAACTGGCTGTCAATCCACTTCAAGCTCTTAGGCTGCAATCCATTTCCCGGTTTAACGGCTTAAATCCACTTCAGGCTCCTGGCTGTAAACCCACTTAAAGGGCTCTAACTGGTGCAATCCATTTAGGCTTAACGCCTGTAAATCCACTTAGTCTAATGGTGTCACCCCTTTTCGGCTCAACTGCCTGTCAATCCACTTCAGGCCTAACGCCTGTAAATCCACTTCGGGTTTCAAAATCCGTAAACCCCTTTCGGGCTCTAACTTCCGTAAACCATTTCAGGCTTAACGGCTGTAAATCCACTAGGCCTAACGGGCTTAAATCCATTCAGGGCTTAACGCCGGGGTTTTAAACCCATCAGCTCTAATTCCGTAAACCCACTTAGGCTCTAACTCCTTCACCCTTCAGGCCTAACTCCTGTCAATCCACTTCAGCTCAAACTGCCTTTCATCCACTTCAGGCTTAACTGCCTTCCCAATCCATTCAGGCCAACGGGCTTCAATCCACTCAGGCCTAACTGCCTTAAACCCACTTGGCCTAACGGCTGCCAATCCATTTCAGGCTCTAACTGCCGTCAACCCCTTTCAGCCTAACTCCTTCAATCCACTTCAGGCTCAAACTGCCGTAAATCCATTTAAGGCTCTAACTGGCTGTCAATATCCACTTCAGGCTCTAACTGCCTGTCAATCCAGTCCAGGCTCTAACTGCCTGTCAATCCACTTCAGGCTCTAACTGCCTGTCAATCCAGTCCAGGCTCTAACTGCCTGTCAATCCACTTCAGTCCCTAACTGGCTCTAGCTTCATTGTTATTCTAAGAGATAGTAACGTTTGGATGAAATGCAAGCAACACTGTTTGTTATCTATGGGGTACACCTCTATTCA
Source organism: Coregonus sp. 'balchen' (assembly GCA_902810595.1). Classification (NCBI taxonomy): domain Eukaryota; kingdom Metazoa; phylum Chordata; class Actinopteri; order Salmoniformes; family Salmonidae; genus Coregonus; species Coregonus sp. 'balchen'. The sequence continues at coordinate 41,829,045 of LR778289.1, read as the reverse complement.
ACACACAGGCATCCTATTGGTCTGTATGTTTCTCTGTATTTCTGAATTCTCTTCACACCTTGGGTTGGGGTTTAAAATAGTAGAGATATAACGTTTGGGATTGGAAGTAGTTACTGTATCTTCAAACCCCAACCTAATTTATTCACACATTGGGTTGTTTCGGTCCTGGCAAATCCTACTTCCAATCCCGGATCCTATATCTCCACTTCCAATCCCAGATCCTATATCTCCACTTCCAATCCCGGATCCTATATCTCCACTTCCAATCCCGGATCCCATATCTCCACTTCCAATCCCGGATCCTATATCTCCACTTCCAATCCCGGATCCTATATCTCCACTTCCAATCCCGGATCCTATATCTCCACTTCCAATCCCGGATCCTATATCTCCACTTCCAATCCCGGATCCTATATCTCCACTTCCAATCCCAGATCCTATATCTCCACTTCCAATCCCAGATCCTATATCTCCACTTCCAATCCCAGATCCTATATCTCCACTTCCAATCCCAGATCCTATATCTCCACTTCCAATCCCGGATGCTATATCTCCACTTCCAATCCCGGATCCTATATCTCCACTTCCAATCCCGGATCCTATATCTCTACTTCTCCTCTAGGACCCAATGTACATCTCTATCTCTCTTCCATCCACTGCAGGGGTTGGAACCGGTTCACGGAACAGAACTGAAAACCATACTTTTTTTTTGAGGAACAGAATCGGAATCGGGAACAAAAAAAGCAACAAGGCGCCTATGCTAAACCCTGCCTCACTCTGTCACTCAGAAACTTATTCCAGAGTCTACCTGCCAGCTGGAAATCTTTACCAGTGGGTGTGTAGGTTACCTGCCCCTCCCCCCTCTGAATATGGGTTACTGTAGCCCCTCCCCCCTCTGAAGCATAGGTACTGGTAGGCCCTCCCCCTCTGAAGCATAGGTTACTGTAGCCCCTCCCCCTCTGAAGTATGGGGTTACTGTGCCCCACCACTCTGAAGCATAGGTTACTGTAGCCCCTCCCCCACTGAAGCATAGGGTTACTGTAGCCCCCCTCCCCCCCTCTGAAGTATGGGTTACTGTAGCCCCTCCCCCTCTGAAGTATGGTTACTGTAGCCCCTCCCCCACTGAAGCATGGGTTACTGTAGCCCCTCCCCCCTCTGAAGTATGGGTTACTGTAGCCCCTCCCCCTCTGAAGCATGGGTTACTGTAGCAAACTGACCTCACAAATGGGATTCAGAAATTAGGGAGAGATTTTTAATTAGAGAAGAGTGGATTCACTTTTTCAATGCTAGTGTAGTGTAATATAGAAAATTCCCATCAACTGGATGAGTCACCATTTAGTTAGGTGGAAATGATCCAATCATGATGTACAGTCGTGGTCAAAAGTTTTGAGAATGACACAAGTATTGGTCTTCACAAAGTTTGCTGCTTCAGTATTTATAGATATTTTTGTCAGATGTTACTATGGTATACTGAAGTATAATTACAAGCATTCCATAAGTGTCAAAGGCTTTTATTGACAATTACATTAAGTTTATGCAAAGAGTCAATATTTGCAGTGTTGACCCTTCTTTTTCAAGACCTCTGCAAACCGCCCTGGCATGCTGTCAATTAACTTCTGTGCCACATCCTGACTGATGGCAGCCCATTCTTGCATAATCAATGCTTGGAGTTTGTCAGAATTTGTGGGTTTTTGTTTGTCCACCCGCCTCTTGAGGATTGACCACAAGTTCTCAATGGGATTAAGGTCTGGGGAGTTTCCTGGGCATGGACCCAAAAGGTTGATTTTTTGTTCCCCGAGCCACTTAGTTATCACTTTTGCCTTATGGCAAGGTGCCCCATCATGCTGGAAAAGGCATTGTTCGTCACCAAACTGTTCTTGGATGGTTGGGAGAAGTTGCTCTCGGAGGATGTGTTGGTACCATTCTTTATTCATGTCCTTAGGCAAAAATTGTGAGTGAAGTGAGCCCACTCCCTTGGCTGAGAATCAACCCCACACATGAATGGTCTCAGGATGCTTTACTGTTGGCATGACACAGGACTGATGGTAGCGCTCACCTTGTCTTCTCCGGACAAGCTTTTTTCCCGGATGCCCCAAACAATGGGCATCTTCTTTGAAGGCCTTTGAAGGCAAACCAAAGAAAAAACAACAATCTGTAGTTGCTCATCTCAACAAGTCAAGGATGTTCAGGTTGGTGAGATGAGAATTCATCCAGAGAGAGCGGAGGGACAATGTGATAACGTGTGCCCTAACATTTTAAAAATATATATTTTTTCAAAACGTTCTTGTTGCTTTGAACTGTTTTTGACTAAAACTGTTTTTGATAAATATTGATAACCTCACTAATTATGAGGAGCATGTGATCTGTGTTGGTTGTTGCAGTATTACATTGAATTATGTCCGGTCCTAAATTAAGGCCTTATTAAAGAGACTTGGTTGGGCTCTGGCTTGGATTCCACCATGCATTAGAGGAAGACAGAGAGATGAAGGAGGTAAGCGAGAAACGATAGAGGATCTAGCGAGCTGTCTATATCATATAGCGATAGAGAATAGAGAGCGCAGAGGAGGAGAGAGCGTATATATCTGCTGGAGAGGAGACGGGGATCTATCTATCGCTACGATAGCCTCTCGGCTATCTCGCTACTATCGATAGCTCTATATCTCTCTCTGATCTCTCTCTATCTCTCTCTCTCTTCTCTCTCTCTCTCTCTCTCTCTCTCTCTCTCTCTAATTCAAGGGCTTTATTGGCATGGGAAACGTGTGTTTACGTTTACGTTTACGTAAAGCAAGTGATGTAGATAATAAACTAAAGTGAAATAAACAATAAATATTAACAGTAAACATTACACTCATAAGTTCCAAAAGAATAAAGACATTTCAAATGTCATATTATGTCTATATACAGTGTTGGAACAATGTGCAAATAGTTAAAGTACAAATGGGAAAATAAATAAACAAATATGGGTTGTATTTACAATGGTGTTTGTTCTTCAATGTTCCTGAGTGGCCTAGTTACAGTTGACTTAAATCTGCTTGAGAATCTATGGCAATACTTTAAAATGGCTGTCTAGCAATGATCAACAACCAACTTGACAGAGCTTGAAGAATTTCAAAAAGAATAATGTGCAGATGTTATACAAAGCTCTTAGAGACTTACTCAGAAAGACACACAGCTACAGTGTAATCGCTGCCAAAGGTGATTCTAACATGCATTGACTCAGGGGTGTGAATATAAAGCAATTTAATCCATTTTGAATTCAGGCTGTAACACAACAAAATGTGGAATAAGTCAAGAGGTGTGAATACTTTCTGAAGGCACCATAAAGACAAAGTGAACACCAGTAATCTTCTGTACATCACTTCCTCTTGTTATCAACACATCTTACTTCTGAGTCATTAAACCAAATGAATTACAATGCAGCCAACCGCTCAAACCACCCAAACGAATCTGATCTGCATGCAGAGGGATTCATGTGTCTCCGTCCCAAATGGAGCCCTATTCCCAACGTATAGGGTTCTTGGTCAAAAGTAGTGCACTATATAGGGAATAGGGTGCATGGACCCTGGTCAAAAGTAGTGCACTACATAGGGAATAGGGTGCATGGACCCTGGTCAAAAGTAGTGCACTACATAGGGAATAGGGTGCATGGACCCTGGTCAAAAGTCGTGCACTATATAGGGAATAGGGTGCATGGACCCTGGTCAAAAGTCGTGCACTACATAGGGAATAGGGTGCATGGACCCTGGTCAAAAGTAGTGCACTACATAGGGAATAGGGTGCATGGACCCTGGTCAAAAGTAGTGCACTACATAGGGAATAGGATGCATGGACCCTGGTCAAAAGTCGTGCACTATATAGGGAATAGGATGCATGGACCCTGGTCAAAAGTCGTGCACTATATAGGGAATAGGATGCATGGACCCTGGTCAAAAGTCGTGCACTATATAGGGAATAGGATGCATGGACCCTGGTCAAAAGTCGTGCACTATATAGGGAATAGGATGCATGGACCCTGGTCAAAAGTCGTGCACTATATAGGGAATAGGATGCATGGACCCTGGTCAAAAGTCGTGCACTATATAGGGAATAGGATGCATGGACCCTGGTCAAAAGTCGTGCACTATATAGGGAATAGGATGCATGGACCCTGGTCAAAAGTCATGCACTATATAGGGAATAGGGTGCATGGACCCTGGTCAAAAGTAGTGCACTATATAGGGAATAGGGTGCCATTTGGGACGCGTCTTAATAACATAAGTTCCAGCGAGCAGAAAGAAGCAGAACCAGCAGAAGGAGCCATGCGTGGTGGCGTGGTTATAAAGGTTAATCAGATCCTTCCCACCTTGTCAGCTGCTCAGCCGCTAAGGAGACAGCTGCAATTAGTGTGCTCAGGGAGCAGAAAGAGATGGAGGAAGAGCGAAAGAGAGAGCGAGAGAGAGAAAGAGACAGGGGAGAGGGGGAGGTAGAAAGAGATGGAGAGAGATAAGGAGAAGGGGGAGAAAGACAGAGAGAGAGATATCGTAATCCACAGATTGTAAATACAAAATAAAATGTTTTGCTAAAAGTATTATTATATTATTGATCGACAGACTATGACTTTTCAAATCACCCAGCAGTGCTATTTGCAGAGTTAGCTCCATGTAAATGTTGCAATACTTCAGCCACTCTTGGACCTGCAACCAAAAGCAAACTACATATCGACAGTACCAAAACAAATAATCGAATGATTCTGTCTCTTCGCAGAAAAATCTGCAGCGCTGGAATGATTGTATACTCCATATATATAACATTATATTGGTTGAAATAATTTTGTATAATAACTTAAACGGAAAAATTCTAAGTTTTGAATCCGGCGTCGTTTTGCATATCAGTTCATGAACCATGTGCCATGGAATCGGTACATCGGAAATCTCTTCCCAACTATTTAGCAATCTGTATGGAACAGCTGTAAATTATTTTGTCCTTAAATTAAACTGGTATACTTTTTTATTCATCACAATTTTCTTTAACCAATTTTGGTCTTTGATGCCGACAGACAAGTTCCTTAATTTTTCCCCCTTCCACTTTTTTTTAGGGGGTAGATCAGCTTTAATATTGCAGATAGATTGTAACTTCCATCAATGTAATTGTCTGCATCACTTCCAATCCCCCATTTGTTTTCTTCTGCATATATATATACACACATATATATTTACATTTTAGTCATTTAGCAGACGCTCTTATCCAGAGCGACTTACAGTTAGTGAGTGCACACATAATTTTTTATACTGGCCCCCCATGGGAATCGAACCCACAACCCTGGCGTTGCAAACGCCATGCTCTACCAACTGAGCTACACCCCTGCCGGCCATTCCCTCCCCTACCCTGGACCCATGGGTCTCCCGGTCGCGGCCGGCTACGACAGAGCCTGGATTCGAACCAGGATCTCTGCCTTAGACCACTGCGCCAGTACATATGTGTATATATATATATATATATATATCATTTTTTTGTCTCATCAGACCACATGACCTTCTCCCATTCCTCCTCTGGATCATCCAGATGGTCATTGGCAAACTTCAGACGGGCCTGGACATGCGCTGGCTTGAGCAGGGGGACATTGCGTGCGCTGCAGGATTTTAATCCATGACGGCGTAGTGTGTTACTAATGGTTTTCTTTGAGACTGTGGTCCCAGCTCTCTTCAGGTCATTGACCAGGTCCTGCCGTGTAGGTCACATTCTTTCCAAAAATAACATGTTTGTTATGACTTTTGCTTTATTTCCTCATCAATCTACACACAATGACAAAGCAAAAACAAGATTATATAAATTTTTGCAAAAGTATCAACAACAAAAAAACTGAAATATCACATTTACATAAGTATTCAGACCCTTTACTCTTTACTTTGTTGAAGCACCTTTGGCAGTGATTACAGCATTGAGTCTTCTTGGGTATGACGCTACAAGCTTGGCACACCTGTATTTGGGGAGTTTCTCCCATTCTTCTCTGCAGATCCTCTCAATCCTCAGGTTGGATGGGGAGCGTCGCTGCACAGCTATTTTCAGGTCTCTCCTGAGATGTTCGATCTGGTTCAAGTCCGGGCTCTGGCTGGGCCACTCAAGAAAATTCAGAGACTTGTCCCGAAGCCACTCCTGCGTTGTCTTGACTCTGTGCTTAGGGTCGTTGTCCTGTTGGAAGGTGAACCTTCACCCCAGTCTGAGGTCCTGAGCGCTCTGGAGCAGGTTATCATCAAGGATCTCTCTGTACTTTGCTCTGTTCATCTTTGCCTCGATCCTGACTAGTCTCCCAGTCCCTGCCGCTGAAAAACGTCCCCTCAGCATGATGCTGCCACCACCATGCTTCACCGTAGGGATGGTGCCAGGTTTCTTCCAGACGTGACGCTTGGCATTTAGGCCAAAGAGTTCAATCTTGGTTCATCAGACCAGAGAATCTTGTTTCTCATGGTCTGAGTCCTTTAGGTGGCTTTTGGCAAACTCCAAGCAGGCTGTCATTTGCCTTTTACTGAGGAGTGGCTTCCGTCTGGCCACTCTACCATAAAGGCCTGATTGGTGGAGTGCTGCAGAGATGGTTGTCCTTCTGGAAAGTTCTCCCATCTCCACAGAGGAACTCTGGAGCTCTGTCAGAGTGACCATCAGGTTCTTGGTCACCTCCCTGACCAAGGCCCTTCTCCACCGATTTCGCAGTTTGGCCGGGTGGCCAGCTCTAGGAAGAGTCTTGGTGGTTCCAAACGTCTGCCATTTAAGAATGGAGGCCACTGTGTTCTTGGGGACCTTCAATGCTGCAGAAATGTTTTGGTACCCTTCCCCAGATCTGTGCCTCCACACAATCCTGTCTCGGAGCTCTACGGACAATTCCTTCAACCTCATTGCTTGGTTTTTGCTCTGACATGCACTGTCAACTGTGGGACCTTATATAGACAGGTGTGTGCCTTTCCAAATAATGTCTAATCAATTGAATTTACCACAGGTGGACTCCAATCAAGTGGTAGAAACATCTCAAGGATGATCAATGGAAACAGGATGCACCTGAGCTAAATTTCGAGTCTCATAGCAAAGGGTCTGAATACTTATGTAAATAAAGTATTTCTGGTTTACATATTTAATAAATTAGCAAAAATTTATAAACACCTGTTTTTACTTTGTCATTATGAGTTGTTGTGTGTAGATTGAAGAAAAAAAAAAAAAAAGATTTAATCAATTTTAGAATAAGGCTGTAACGTAACAAAGTGTGAAAAAAGTCAAGGGGTCTGAATACTTTCCAAATGCACTGTACCTACAGCTATCTATCTGTACTGTTAGTTCTTCTATTTCCTTTGTTATTATGAACTCTTTTGACCCTTTTAGAGATGAATGGCCTCTAAAGGCACATTTAGATTGTCTCCATACGGGGATCTGCTGTACCTATATCATGTTGGAAAAAGTCTGTTATAAATTATTCTGTCCTGCTTAAAAACAAGTTAACGTCCAATAGGCGTTGATTAAATTTCCATATATCCTTGCCCAATTATTTGATGGTCCGACCGCATTCTGTCCCCTATCAACACTTGTTTAACTTCTGGAGCCAGAGAGAATGACATAAGAAAGTAATCAAGACGACTAGCTTGATTGAGCCTCCGCCATGTATATCTCACTAGGTCAGGATATTTAAGCCTCCATATATCTACTAGTTCCAATATATCCATGATGAGTCTCCTCCATGTATATCTCACTAGGTCAGGATATTTAAGCCTCCATATATCTACTAGTTCCAATATATCCATGATGAGTCTCCTCCATGTATATCTCACTAGGTCAGGATATTTAAGCCTCCATATATCTACTAGTTCCAATATATCCATGATATTCGTGATTTCCTTAAGAGCATGAGGGTGATAGTTTGTAGTGTGATTTCCTTTACGCTCCATTGAGATATTTAAAACTGTATTATAATCTCCCACCATAATAATTGAGTCTTGTATTGATTGTATGTTTGAAAAATAAGGCGGTAGGTAGCTTAGTGGTTAAGAGCGTTGTGCCAGTAACCGAAAGGTCGCTGGTTCTAATCCCAGAGCCGACTAGGTGAAAAATCAGTCAATGTGCCCTTGAGCAAGGCACTTAACCCTAATTGCTCCTGTAAATCACTCTGGATAAGAGCATCTGCTAAATGTAATATGTTTTTTCAAAGAAGAGAGGTAATTACATGTGGAGCGGTTACCAGTTTAAACTTCTACACTATGTTCCAAATGGCACCCTATTCCCTATATAGTGCACTACTATTGACCAGGGTGGATACGACCCATAGGGGGCCAAGGTAGTGCACTATATATGGAATAGGGGGCCATTTGAGACACATCCCTACCCCTCTATGGTAAACAGAGTGTGAGGATGAATAACTACCATATGAAAGTGAGCTATTGTTCAAAGCCCTCAGCAAGTACATCCAAGACATCTTCAATTCCAAATGGCACATTTGGACTCACAAATATATGGCACCAAAACAAAGCACTTTATATCACACTTAGAAAGGGCTCTCTGTTACGTTGGATTAAAGAGGGTGTTTTATACCACATCATATGTCCTAAATGACACCCTATTCCCTACATACAGGGCCTTGCATAAGTATTCATCCCCCTTGGCGTTTTTCCTATTTTGTTGCATTACAACCTGTAATTAAAATTGATTTTTATTTGGATTTAATGTAATGGACATACACAAAATAGTCCAAATTGGTGAAGGGAAACGAAAAAATCTGAAAAGTGGTGCGTGCATATGTATTCACCCCCTTTGCTATGAAGCCCCTAAATAAGATCTGGTGCAACCAATTACCTTCAGAAGTCACATAATTAGTTAAATAAAGTCCACCTGTGTGCAATCTAAGTGTCACATGATCCGTCACATGAGCTCAGTATATATACACCTGTTCTGAAAGGCTCCAGAGTCTGCAACACCACTAAGCAAGGGGCACCACCAAACTGGTATAATTTTTTTAACCCTGAAGGAGCTGCAAAGCTCCACAGCGGAGATTGGAGTATCTGTCCATAGGACCACTTTAAGCCGTACACTCCACAGAGCTGGGCTTTATGGAAGAGTGGCCAGAATCTATGCGTCCATATTGTAAAGTTAATCTTTCCCCATTGAATGCAATGTATTGACTTAAGCATCAACCCTGTGACACTCATCTTTCCCTATCGACATAAGCATCAACCCTGTGACACTCATTTTTCCCTATTGACTTAGGCATCAACCCTGTGACACTCATCTTTCCTTATCGACATAAGCATCAACCCTGTGACACTCATCTTTCCCTATTGACTTAGGCATCAACCCTGTGACACTCATCTTTCCCTATTGACTTAGGCATCAACCCTGTGACACTCATCTTTCCCTATCGACGTAAGCATCAACCCTATGACACTCATCTTTTAACATTGAATGCAATGTATCGAGAAATAAACATCAACCCTCATCAAGCTCATCAATTCCCATTAACCGCAATGTATTGAGCAAAACATCAGCTACTTTGACATTTTACCTTTTTTTGCAAAAACATGCCAGGATGACGTTTTCAGGCTGATAATGTTTTGAGCAGGGTTCTTCCATAAATGAATAAAGGAGTAGAGCTGTAGTGTAGATACAGCCCTGGGGTCATTATACAGGCTGTGCATCAAATGAAGGTTTATTAAAATAAAAAAATATGAGTGGATTTGTGGTCGCTCCGACCTGCAAATTTCAGCATCCAGTACAACACGATCACCACGTAATTCTCAAATCCTGCCAGAGAGACTCTGCCCCAGCAGCCTGTAACATCTGTTCAATTGCAGTTCTCATACGCCAGTATGATTACTGTTGATACGGTATTTTAGTTACAATGGTTATAATGGTTTACAGTGGTTAATAATCCGTCTGCTTCCCATTGAGAACATGAGTCTTGGCTCAGAAACATACATTCCTGTTCCACTACTAACCCCTGACCTCGGGCCTATGACCTCTATGATTTCTACATATTTGGCCAGAGTTGGGTATGCGACTACCCTCTACCCTCTACACATGGCTAGCTATACTCTCCACGGTTCTAAGAACCCTTTTTTTCTAAGAGTGTAGTGTCTGTATTCCCCCCCCGATAATAATAATAATATGCCATTTAGCAGACGCTTTTATCCAAAACGACTTACAGTCACGCGTGCATACATTTTTACGTATGGGTGGTCCCGGGGATCGAACCCACTACCCTGGCGTTACAAGCGCCGTGCTCTACCAGCTGAGCTACAGAGGACCTCTGGGTGTAAAATGGTGCAGTTCACACACATTTAGCAGTTGAGAAATAAATAAAGTAGCAATGGTAAGCTGGGAACCCTCTTTTTAAAAAAGGCCATTAAAACGTATTTTTTTTCCCCCCCAGTGATTGCAAGGATTGTTGTGCATTGACTGCTTGTCAGTATGGATGTTTCCCTCCCTATGGTACTGGTAACTTTAATGCGCCTTGAGAAGTACATAAGGGATAAGGGATCGTAGCTTTCACCTGAATTCACCTGGTCACTCTGTGTCCTGGAAAGATCAGTTCTTAATGTTTTGGCGTCTGTCTGTAATATAGTCAGTGGTGGGAAAAGGACCCAGTTGTCAAACTTGAGTAAAAGTAAAGATACCATCCCTTTATTATTTATTATTATTAGTAGAAAACGACTCAAGTAAAAGTGAAAGTCACCCAGTAAAATACTACTTGAGTAAAAGTCTAAAAGTATTTGGTTTTCAATATACTTAAGTATCAAAAGATAAATGTAATTGTTAAAATATACTTAAGTATCAAAAGTAAAAGTATAAATCATTTCAAATTCCTTGTATTAAGCAAACGAGAAGACATGATTTTCTTGTTTTTTTAATGTACAGGTAGCTAGAGGCAAACTCCAACATAATTTGCAAACCAAGCATGTGTGTTTAGTGAGTCCGCCAGATCAGAGGCAGTAGGGATGACCAGGGATGTTATCTTGATAAGTGTGTGAATTGGACCATTTTCTGTCCTGCTAAGCATTTGAATTGTAACGAGTACTTTTGGGTGTCAGGGAAAATGTACGGAGTAAAAAGTACATAATTTTATTTAGGAATGTAGTAAAGTAAAAGTTGTCAAAAATATAAACTGTTACAGGAGGGGGGTCGCAGTTCCGGAGCGACCCACTAGGTGTCATCCTCCGACAACCTTAGGCACCTCCTCACTCACAGCCTGGACTAATCACGATCCTATTGGTTTCACCTGTGTCTACCTGTTCACCTGTGTCTACCTGTTCACCTGTGTCTACCTGTTCACCTGTGTCTACCTGTTCACCTGTGTCTACCTGTTCACCTGTGTCTACCTGTTCCCCTGTGTCTACCTGTTCACCTGTGTCTACCTGTTCACCTGTGTATTTACGCCCTCACTTCCCTGTGTTCCCTTGCTCAGTTTTCTCTGCTAGTTTCTCGATGCCAAACAGTACTAATCAGTGTCTGATCGGAGACGTATGTACAGGTACTTGAGAAGTGTTCTCCCTGTTTCTTTATTTGTTTCAGTCGTAGGTAGTATTTCATATTTTGGCTGTCAGACGGTTTTTGGAACTTATTTGCTCCTCCTTTCTTTTATTGTGATAAATCTGTTATTTTGTATCCTGGTTTTGGGACCACCAGTAAAGATCCTTGTTTCACCATCTCTGCCTCCTGTCTGTCCTGCACCGCACCTGGGTCACACCTCACACCAACCCTTACAATAAACAGTAAAGTAAACTACAGATACCCCCCCAAAAAAACTACCTAAGTACTTTGAAGTATTTTTACTTAAGTACTTTACACCCCTGAATATACACAGAACAAAAGTATAAACGCAACAAATTCAACGATTTTACTGAGCTACAGTTCATAGAAGGAAATCAGTCAATTGAAATAAATAAATTAGGCCCTAATCTATGGATTTCACATGACTGGGAATACAGATATGCATCTGTTGGTCACAGATACCTTTTTTTAAAAAGGTAGGGGCTTGGATCAGAAAACCAGTCAGTATCCGGTGTGACCACCGTTTGCCTCGTGCAGCACGACACATCTCCTTCGCTGTCACGCCCTGACCTAGAGAACTCTTGTTGGTTGGGTCAGGGTGTGAGTTCAGTTTGAGATCTATGTTATTGTATTTCTATGTTGGAGATCTAGTATTTTGTATTTCTATGTTTTGGCCGGGTGTGATTCCCAATCAGAGGCAGCTGTCGCTCGTTGTCTCTGATTGGGGATCATCCTTAGGTAGCCTGGTTGCCCACCTTAGTTGTGGGATCTTGTTTGTGTTTCCTGTTCGGCTTGTTGTGTGTGTAGCCCATAGGACTTCACGTTGTCGTTGTTTTGTTATCTTGTCAAGTGTTTATTCGTCTTAATAAACATACCACGCTGCACCTTGGTCTGACCCGTCTCTCAACGATCGTGACATTCGCATAGAGTTGATCAGGCTGTTGATTGTGGCCTGTGGAATGTTGTCCCACTCCTCTTCAATGGCTGTGCGAAGTTGCTGGATATTTGGCGGGAACTAGAACACGCTGTCATACACGTTGATCCAGAGCATCCCAAACATGCTCAATTGGTGATATGTCTGAGTATGCAGGCCAGGGAAGAACTGGGACATTTTCAGCTTTCAGGAATTGTGTACAGATCCTTGCGACATGGGGCTGTGCATTATCATGCTGAAACATGAGGTGATGGCGGCGGATGAATGGCACGACAATGGGCCTCAGGATCTCGTCACGGTATCTCTGTGCATTCAAATTGCCATTGATAAAATGCAATTGTGTTCGTTGTCTGTAGCTTATGCCCGTCCATACAATAACCCCACTGCCACCATGAGGCACTCTGTTCACAACGTTGACATCAGCAAACCACTCGCCCACACAACGTCTGTCTGCTACAGTTGAAACCAGGATTAATCCGTGAAGAGCACACTTCTCCAGCGTGCCAGTGGCCATCAAAGGTGAGACTTTGCCCACTAACGCTGGTTACGACGTCAAACTGCAGTCAGGTCAAGACCCTGGTGAGGATGACGAGCACGCAGATGAGCTTCCCTGAGATGGTTTCTGACAGTTTGTGCAGAGATTCTTCAGTTGTGCAAAACCAAAGTTTCATCAGATGTCCGGGTGGCTGGTCTCAGATAATCCCGCAGGTGAAGAAGCCGGATGTGGAGGTCCTGGGCTGGCGTGGTTACATGTGGTCTGCGCTTGTGTTTATCTTGGCAATGGAGAAATGCTCACTAACAGGGATGTAAACACATTTGTGCAAAATATTTGAGAGAAATAAGCTTTTTGTGCGTATGGAAAATTTCGGGGATCAATTATTTCAGCTCATGAAACATGAGACCAACACTTTACATGTTACGTTTATATTGTTGTTCAGTGTACTTCAGAACATCCTCTTGTTAGTCCACTGTTCAGGTCACCTGATGTCTTAGATAGGAGCCTGTTGTTCTGTAGCCCTTACATGCTGAGATCGAGAGAGACTAGAGAGGTTTGGCATGCTGTCACAGAGAGGCTGCTACTGACACCTTCTTAATGACTCCAATTCACCATGTCTCCCCTGCAGAGACACGTCATCTCCCCTGCCGTGCCGGGCCGAGCCGTCGTCTAACCATCTGCCATCTCGCTCAGGATGAGGCACACGCTTGAAGATGAGACCTATCGGACAGAAACATATGGTTGCTTCCAGTTCTGCCAACACAATGGAACTATATTGCTGATGTGTTGAGTGACTGTAAATGCATTTTATCCAATCTTTTATTATCAGGTAGGGTGCTGTGATGGGGACCTTTTATGATAAAGTGTTGTAAGTATTTAATTATATTGTATTTATTTAATTGAAATCCTTAGTCATCTAATACTAATGAGAAATAAAAGCATATTTACTTCTGGAGCATTAATTACACCAAAATATTTGCTTTCAATAACAGACTGAATAAATGAATCACCATAAAGAAATGTGACTTTTCTCCATATCAGTAACTGGGTCCAGGAGGCTACAGGCCGCAGTAGTATGTCTGGTGGAACAACACGGCCCCATGCTATGGGAGATGTTGCCGGTAGACGGCACCCTTCCTTCTGGTCTTCAGATCAAATCCCAACGCTCCAGGGCAGTGAAGGGGACATTACCCTGTCTAGGTGTTTCCATCATGGCCACCTAATCATCCCCCTCGCTCCTAATTGGCATATATCACTCCTCACCTCTCCATCATTGCTAGCTGTGGTTCTGGCACAAACTGGTTGCTGTGCATCACCGAAGCGGGGTGGATGAGGTGAGTTTCCTTACTATGTACAGTGGGGAAAAAAAGTATTTAGTCAGCCACCAATTGTGCATGTTCTCCCACTTAAAAAGATGAGAGAGGCCTGTAATTTTCATCATAGGTACACGTCAACTATGACAGACAAAATGAGATTTTTTTTCACCAGAAAATCACATTGTAGGATTTTTAATGAATTTATTTGCAAATTATGGTGGAAAATAAGTATTTGGTCAATAACAAAAGTTTCTCAATACTTTGTTATATACCCTTTGTTGGCAATGACACAGGTCAAACGTTTTCTGTAAGTCTTCACAAGGTTTTCACACACTGTTGCTGGTATTTTGGCCCATTCCTCCATGCAGATCTCATCTAGAGCAGTGATGTTTTGGGGCTGTCGCTGGGCAACACAGACTTTCAACTCCCTCCAAAGATTTTCTATGGGGTTGAGATCTGGAGACTGGCTAGGCCACTCCAGGACCTTGAAATGCTTCTTACGAAGCCACTCCTTCGTTGCCCGGGCGGTGTGTTTGGGATCATTGTCATGCTGAAAGACCCAGCCACGTTTCATCTTCAATGCCCTTGCTGATGGAAGCAGGTTTTCACTCAAAATCTCACGATACATGGCCCCATTCATTCTTTCCTTTACACGGATCAGTCGTCCTGGTCCCTTTGCAGAAAAACAGCCCCAAAGCATGATGTTTCCACCCCCATGCTTCACAGTAGGTATGGTGTTCTTTGGATGCAACTCAGCATTCTTTGTCCTCCAAACACGACGAGTTGAGTTTTTACCAAAAAGTTCTATTTTGGTTTCATCTGACCATATGACATTCTCCCAATCCTCTTCTGGATCATCCAAATGCACTCTAGCAAACTTCAGATGGGCCTGGACATGTACTGGCTTAAGCAGGGGGACACGTCTGGCACTACAGGATTTGAGTCCCTGGCGGCGTAGTGTGTTACTGATGGTAGGCTTTGTTACTTTGGTCCCAGCTCTCTGCAGGTCATTCACTAGGTCCCCTCGTGTGGTTCTGGGATTTTTGCTCACCGTTCTTGTGATCATTTTGACCCCACGGGGTGAGATCTTGCGTGGAGCCCCAGATCGAGGGAGATTATCAGTGGTCTTGTATGTCTTCCATTTCCTAATAATTGCTCCCACAGTTGATTTCTTCAAACCAAGCTGCTTACCTATTGCAGATTCAGTCTTCCCAGCCTGGTGCAGGTCTACAATTTTGTTTCTGGTGTCCTTTGACAGCTCTTTGGTCTTGGCCATAGTGGAGTTTGGAGTGTGACTGTTTGAGGTTGTGGACAGGTGTCTTTTATACTGATAACAAGTTCAAACAGGTGCCATTAATACAGGTAACGAGTGGAGGACAGAGGAGCCTCTTCAAGAAGAAGTTACAGGTCTGTGAGAGCCAGAAATCTTGCTTGTTTGTTGGTGACCAAATACTTATTTTCCACCATAATATGCAAATAAATTCATAAAAAATCCTACAATGTGATTTTCTGGTGAAAAGAAATCTCATTTTGTCTGTCATAGTTGACGTGTACCTATGATGAAAATTACAGGCCTCTCTCATCTTTTTAAGTGGGAGAACTTGCACAATTGGTGGCTGACTAAATACTTTTTTTCCCCACTGTAAAAGCGCTATAGTATGTAGAAAAGCACTATATAAATCCTGTCAATACATTCTGTGCAGGCAGGGTTTAGAGAGCACTGTAGACTGTGCATCCACCCATTGGTCTACCAGTTTATGAGTGATAGTTAAACTTCATGTTACGATAAGTGTCATGTCATTTTTAATGACCACAGAGAAGACCAGAGGGAAGGCTGCCTCCTAATGGCTCTCCAACAGCACTTCCATCAACATGTGATCTGTCCTCCAGGGAGGGACCCAGACCGACCCAGCCAGACCCAGCCAGACCCAGACCGACCCAGCCAGACCCAGACCGACCCTGCGTAGACCCAGCCCGACCCAGCCAGACCCAGCCAGACCCAGCCAGACCCAGCCAGACCCAGCCCGACCCAGCCAGACCCAGCCAGACCCAGACCGACCCTGCGTAGACCCAGCCCGACCCAGCCAGACCCAGCCAGACCCAGCCAGACCCAGCCAGACCCAGCCCGACCCAGCCAGACCCAGCCAGACCCAGCCCGACCCAGACCGACCCTGCGTAGACCCAGCCCGACCCAGCCCGACCCAGCCAGACCCAGCCAGACCCAGCCAGACCCAGACCGACCCTGCGTAGACCCAGCCCGACCCAGCCCGACCCAGCCAGACCCAGCCAGACCCAGCCCGACCCAGCCAGACCCAGCCCAACCCTGCGTAGACCCAGCCCGACCCAGCCCGACCCAGACCGTGCGTAGACCCAGCCCGACCCAGCCCGACCCAGCCAGACCCAGCCAGACCCAGCCCGACCCAGACCGACCCTGCCAGACCCAGCCAGACCCAGACCGACCCTGCGTAGACCCAGCCCGACCCAGCCCGACCCAGCCAGACCCAGCCCGACCCAGCCAGACCCAGACCGACCCTGCGTAGACCCAGCCCGACCCAGCCCGACCCTGCCCGACCCAGCCCGACCCAGCACGATGCTGCGTAGCTCCAGAGGCCAGCCAGTAGAGGGATGTAGGGTGCTATGCTGCTGGAATGAATGTGGGACAAAACTTGCAACTGCAACAACAACAAAAAAGAGGGAGGCGTTTGATCACAATCGAGTTATCGTTTGAAAATGTTTCACTGAAAAAAACAGTTTATAATTTGTTTGTTTTTGCGCATTTTTTAAATTATTTCCTTGCAATTGTTATTTTTGTCAATATCATTATTTTTGTTTGCAATACTAAGAATGTTGTTGTCGACTTGATATTAATGTAACAAAAGTAACTCCAAACCAACCGATCTACAGTATATGCGATGTTTGGGGCATGGCCTAATGCATTGGGGAGCGGAGAATGACAAGTTTGGCCGATATTTATCAAACTGCTGCATTTTTCTACCCTTGAAAACATACGTAGCAGCCAGCAGGGAATCTACATACGCAGAGATCCAGTCTGATTGGTAATAGGAGCAAGAAGGGCAAAGGAGAGGACGCCACATCAATGAAGCTGAGCAGCACTCCAGTGATTGCTG
>LR778289.1:41772625-41811575 GCA_902810595.1 Coregonus sp. 'balchen' | reverse complement strand
CCACCCTACTGTTGAGATACCTGGAACATCTTCCTACAGTCCTACCCCCCCTACTGTTGAGATACCTGGAGACATCTTCTCTACAGTCCTACCCCCACCCACCCCCCCCCCCCCGACTGTACTGACCTGAAAGCAAACAAAAAAATATACCTGTTCAAGCTACTGCCAAGAATACCATGACAAATATATTTTTTGTCCAAGCAATATAAATGTGTATTAGGCTCACTAAAACAGTGATCGTATACATATTAAAACACCACCTCATTGGACTGGGTATGTCAGAGGACACACAGCAGAAAGTTGAGAAGGAAAACGAATGCAGCCATCGTCCAGGATGCATCCCAAATCGTTCCCTATTTCCACTATAACTTTGACAGGGGGGCCCTGGGCCCCCTATTCCCTATATAGTAACTGCTTTTGAACCAGGGTCCATGCCCACGAATACCTATAAGAGTGCCGCTTTTGACCAGGGGCCCCATGCCCCCTTTCACTATATAGTGCACTACTTTTGACCAGGGCCCATGCCCCCTATTCCCTATATAGTGCACTACTTTTGACCAGGTCCCATGCCCCCTATTCCCTATATAGTACACTACTTTTGACCAGGGCCCATGCCCCCTATTCCCTATATAGTGCACTACTTTTGACCAGGGCCCATGCCCCCTATTCCCTATATAGTACACTACTTTTGACCAGGTCCCATGCCCCCTATTCCCTATATAGTACACTACTTTTGACCAGGTCCCATGCCCCCTATTCCCTATATAGTGCACTACTTTTGACCAGGTCCCATGCCCCCTATTCCCTATATAGTGCACTACTTTTGACCAGGGCCCATGCACCCTATTCCCTATATAGTGCACTACTTTTGACCAGGGCCCATGCCCCCTATTCCCTATATAGTGCACTACTTTTGACCAGGGCCCATGCACCCTATTCCCTGTATAGTGCACCATATAGGGTTCCATTTGGGATGCAGGCTCTGACAGATCAGTTACCATCAAACACGTTGATGTTCAGTATTATTGTTTTAGACCGTTGCTCTTCATAGTAATAATAGTTCACCCTTCTTCAGCCCAAATGGAAGCCAGCGTTTTCAGACGGCAGCAGCCAGTCCGCCCGAATGTTTCTCAACAAGCGTCTGAAATTAATCGTGGTGCGGCAGGTAAAAATAAAACTAAAGAGCGTTACCACGTTCTTTAGCCCAAGTCAATAACAGGATCAAGCTTGGCTTAGCCGGATCTTCTTCTAACGTAATAACCTTGAATGATGGGCCGCGGCCCAAATGGAACCTTATTCCCTATGTAGTACGTTACTTTTGACGAGGGGCCCGAAGTAGTGATCTATATAAAGGGGAATAGGGTACCGTTTGGGACGCAGGTCATATGGATGTCCAACGTTGCGTTCGACTAGATGGCGTCAGGGAGATGAGAGCTTTCTGTGTCCTTCCTGACCTTCTGACGCCCTGACCTTCTCCCTGTTCACTCTGTTTGGAAGACCAGCTGGAGAACAGAGTTCTGGCATGTGGACTCAGTTACTTAACAAAACCATCACTTCCAATACAAAGAGATTCTTCTTGTCTTTATTGAGAAAAAGAAATGCCAATTTTGGTGTAAAAACTGTAAATGTATAACTTATTCCCTTTTCACTTATCTGAAGTGATGCCGTGTGTAGCTAATGTATGTGAAGACAGAGAGGGTTATGGGAAATGAGGTGTGTTGGTTTGATAAACATTGTTAATGTGAGAAAGGAATGTTCATTTGCATTGAAAGTGCGTTCAAATAATTGACTTGGTTACTAAAATAATATATTTAAAATGCTTTTATCAATGTAAAGTAGTGTTATATTCTTTATGTAACATATTTTTGTAAAGATTTTAATTTTCTGTCCAAGCATGTTGGATCACTACACCATCCTGGAGCTGTTGGATAAGGTGTATTCTCCTTCTCTATAATGTGTTTGTATAAACTGGATCTTTATGTTTGTTCTGGGAGCAGCAGTGTCATTTATCTACAATAAAAGGAGGAATAAATTCTGCGTTTTTATGTGGGTTTGCAGGTGATTGTCTCTTTTTTCGAAGGCCAGCATTCAAATCATAAACTTGACAAAGGATATGAGTCTTCAAACTTAGTGTTGTTGAGATGCAGCAACTTTCATCTTAACCTTTTCAATACTGACAACTTAAACCACAATGAAAACACACAAAAAAAAACAAGAAACTTTTCAACTTTGGTATAGATTTAGTATATCGTTTATTAATTTATGTAAATATAAATGTTATTGTAATGTAACATTGAATTGATATAATCTCTCTAAATGTAATAATAATGTGATATTTATTTGTACAGTATGATATAGTGTCTGTGGAACCTCAGGTAGACTGTTGCTGCGGTAACCCGTGCCTGTGGAACCCCAGGTAGACTGTTGCTGCGGTAACCCGTGCCTGTGGAACCCCAGGTAGACTGTTGCTGCGGTAACCCGTGCCTGTGGAACCCCAGGTAGACTGTGCTGCGGGTAACCGTGCCTGTGGAACCCCAGGTAGACTGTTGCTGCGGTAACCCGTGCCTGTGGAACCTCAGGTAGACTGTTGCTGCGGTAACCCGTGCCTGTGGAACCCCAGGTAGACTGTTGCTGCGGTAACCCTTCTACCAACCCAGTCAGCCTGTAGTCAACAACCTGTCTACCAGAGTCCCTCTGTGGAATTATGGTCATATTCATTAGGGCACACCTCAGCAAAACGTTTTGCAGTTGAAAATTAGCATTTTCTATTGGACAAGTCCCTTCATTTCAGTCAGTTTTCTTCCATTTGAAAAGACCCACATCACTGACAGGCTGAGGAAGGAGACCTGTGGTCCAGGTAAGTCAGTTTCTGCAGAGACAGAAGAGGAAGCGAGACGTCTCTCCTTTTTTTTTTCTGGTTCATATACAGTCAATGAACTAAGCAGAGCAGTCCCAGCTGCTATCGCATTGGCGTCTATGGGAGACACACCCAGTTAAGTAGACTGGAACTGTGACCATTTTTTTTCCAATGGTAAACCGCCCGAGTACGACATCTTAATTTATCCACCATCTTTGAACTACAGTGTATAGTCATGGGGTTTTTCGGCCTGGGTTGTAGAAATGACAGTTTGTATCATGTAGAGTGCTTGGTGTGATTTAGCACAGAGCTGCTCCATAGAAATGTCTGTCATGCTCAGTACTTCTAAAGCGTAGGCCTTTTCAGGTTTTAGATACTCATTCTATGTGTCGTCAATAAAATGCATGTTCTCACCCTCATGTACTCAAGTCTTGTACAAACTGTCTCCTGCGAGGTGAGAGGAATATCTGGCCAGTATCTAGGGATTGTCCCAAGATAAAGGGATGGAGGCAGCAGGGATACAGAGTTATCACTGCTTCCCAGAGTCACCGACGGAGACCGATACACAGCGGCACTGTTTGACCCTCTGGATCTTGCGGTGCCTGAAGGGCGGCTGGAGGTCGGGACAGTCCAGCTCTATGGTTAGCGTGGTGAACCGCTGGGGCCGGCAGAAAGCGCAGGACTGGAAAGACTCCTGCTCCTTCTTAACGTGTCGTGGGATATAGAAGGAGTTACACTGGCCGTAGCAGAACCTGTTGATGACGGTACGACTGAGGCAGCCCTCCTCGCTCACCGTCTGGCGCAGCGGCTGGGTCTTGCACCAGTCACTCTTCAGGTACTTCCTCTCTGTGACGACGAGAGCTTCCTGGCTGGAGGCAAGTATTTCCTGTTTACGGGTGCGTTTGTCAGAGGTGTTGCCGTTCCCCTTGAAGGGGGAGGGGATGGAGCCTTGGAGGCGGGTCTTGCGGGTGTCGCCGCCCACCGCACACAGGATTCCTGCAAGCAGGATTGACAGAACAAACTGCCTGTACATCCTGAGAGAAAGAGAGAGAAGACAATGTTAGACTGGAGGTCTGATACTAACACTGCCAGCAGGACCGACAGAACAAACTGCATGTACATCCTGACAGAGGAGAGAACAAACTGCCTTTACATCCTGACAGAGGAGAGAACAAACTGCCTTTACATCCTGACAGAGAGAACAAACTGCCTGTATATCCTGACAGAGGAGAGAACAAACTGCCTTTACATCCTGACAGAGGAGAGAACAAACTGCCTGTACATCCTGACAGAGGAGAGGAGAGAACACTGCCTGTATAGCCTGCCAGAGAGAGAGAGAGGGAAGAGAACACAACTGCCTTACATCCTGAAAGAGGGGAGGAGAGAACAACGTGCCTGTATATCCTGACAGAGAGGGAGAGAAGAGAACAAACTGCCTATATTCATGACAGAGAGGAGAGGAACAACGCCTGTAAACATCATGAACGAGAGGAGAGGAGAGAAAACTGCCTGTATACCTGACAGAGAGAGAGGAGAGAACGAACTTCCGTTACATTACATCCTGACAGAGAGGAATAACAAACTGCCTGTATATCCTGACAGAGGGAGAGGAGAGAACAAACTGCCTGTACATCCTGACGGAGAGGAGAAACAAACTGCCTTTACATCCTGACAGAGAGGAGAGGAGAGAACAAACTGCCTGTATATCCTGACAGAGAGGAGAGAACAAACTGCCTGTACATCCTGACAGAGAGGAGAGGATAGAACAAACTGCCTGTATATCCTGACAGAGAGAGAGGATAGACAAAACTGCCTTTACAAATCCTGACAGGAGTAGGAAACCAACTGCCTGTATACTTCCTGACAGAGAGGAGAGGAGAGAACAAAAACTGCTGTAACATCCTGACAGAGAGGAGAGAACAAGCCTGGCCTGTATATCCGGACAGAGAGGAGAGCACAAACTGCCTTTAACAATCCTTACAGAGAGGATAGTAGATAACAAACTTCCTGTATATCCTACAGAGAGTATAGACAAACTTCCTGTATGTCCTTACAGGATGAGAACAACTGCCTTTACATCCTTTAGCAGAGAGTAGAGATAGAACAAACTTGCCTTACATCCTACGATAATGATATGAGAAAAACTTCCTTATAGCCTACATAGGAAGGAGATAACAAATGCCTTTACATCCTGACGAGGAGAGAACAAACTGCCTGTATATACTTAACGAGAGAATAGAACAAACTGCCTGTAATTCCTGACAGAGAGGAGATGATAAACTTGAACTGCGCTTTACATCCTACAGAGAGAGAGAACATAACTTGCCTGTATATCCTTACAGAGAGGAGATGAATAGAAACAACCTGCTGTTATATCTGACAGAGAGGAAGAACAAAACTGCTGTATATCCTGACAGAGAGGAGAGGAGATGAACAACTGCCTGACAATCCTTACAGATAGGTATGAGGAGAGAACAACTGGCCTGTACATCTGACAGAGAGGAGAGGAGAGAACAAACTGCCTGTATATCCTGGAACAGAAAGAGAGAGAGAGCACAAACTAACTGCATTTACATCCTGCAGAGATAGAGTCAAACTGCCTGTACATCCTGACAGAGAGGAGAGGAGAGAACTAACTGCCTGTACATCCTGACAGAGAGGAGAGAACAAACTGCCTGTATATCCTGACAGAGAGGAGAGGAGAGAACTAACTGCCTGTACATCCTGACAGAGGAGAGAAGATAGACTTTGGAGACCAATGTTAGAGTGGAGAATGAAGATCTGTCTCTTCTAAAGGAGAGGAGTTAGATCACCAGATGTGGTTTCTATCTGCCTTTGATACAACACTGATCAGCACAGAGATCTGGGTCTGGAGAGAGGACAATGTTAGATGATTAGACGACACCATTTTGTATACATCTGGCCCTTCATTGGACACTGTGTTAACAAACCTCCAAAACGAGCTTCAATTCCATACAACACTCCTTCAGTAGCCTTCAACTGCTCTTAAACACTAGTAAAACTAAATGCATGCTCTTCAACCGAACGCTGCTTGCACCCACTCACCCGACTAGAATCACTACTCTCGACGGGTCTGACCTAGAGTATGTGGACAACTACAAATACCTAGGTGTCTGGTTAGACTGTAAACTCTCCTTCCAGACTCACATTAAGAATCTCCAATCAAAAGTTAGATCTAGAATCGGCTTCCTATTTCGCAACAAAGCCTCCTTCACTCATGCTGCTAAACATGCCCTCGTAAAACTGACTATCCTACCGATCCTTGACTTCGGCGATGTCATTTACAAAATAGCCTCCAACACTCTACTCAGCAAATTGGATGTAGTCTATCACAGTGCCATCCGTTTTGTCACAAAAGCCCCATACACTACCCACCATTGTGACTTGTACGCTCTTGTTGGCTGGTCCTCACTACATACAGTGGGGGAAAAAAGGTATTTAGTCAGCCACCAATTGTGCAAGTTCTACCACTTGAAAAGATGAGAGAGGCCTGTAATTTTCATCATAGGTACATGTCAACCATGACAGACAAATAAGAGAGAAAAAAATCCCAGAACCACACGGGGGGACCTAGTGAATGACCTGCAGAGAGCTGGGACCAAAGTAACAAAGCCTACCATCAGTAACACACTAACAAGCAAGATTTCTGGCTCTCACAGACCTGTAACTTCTTCTTTAAGAGGCTCCTCTGTCCTCTCCTCTGTCCTCCACTCGTTACCTGTATTAATGGCACCTGTTTGAACTTGTTATCAGTATAAAATACACCTGTCCACAACCTCAAACAGTCACACTCCAAACTCCACTATGGCCAAGACCAAAGAGCTGTCAAAGGACACCAGAAACAAAATACATACAAGACCACTGATAATCTCCCTCGATCTGGGGCTCCACGCAAGATCTCACCCCGTGGGGTCAAAATGATCACAAGAACGGTGAGCAAAAATCCCAGAAACACAGGGGGGGACCTAGTGAATGATCTGCAGAGAGCTGGGACCAAAGTAACAAAGCCTACCATCAGTAACACACTACGCCGCCAGGGACTCAAATCCTGCAGTGCCAGACGTGTCCCCCTGCTTAAGCCAGTACATGTCCAGCCCGTCTGAAGTTTGCTAGAGTGCATTTGGATGATCCAGAAGAGGATTGGGAGAATGTCATATGGTCAGATGAAACCAAAATATAACTTTTTGGTAAAAACTCAACTCGTCGTGTTTGGAGGACAAAGAATGCTGAGTTGCATCCAAAGAACACCATACCTACTGTGAAGCATGGGGGTGGAAACATCATGCTTTGGGGATGGTTTTCTGCAAAGGGACCAGGACGACTGATCCGTGTAAAGGAAAGAATGAATGGGGCCATGTATCGTGAGATTTTGAGTGAAAACCTCCTATCAGCAAGGGCATTGAAGATGAAACGTGGCTGGGTCTTTCAGCATGACAATGATCCCAAACACACCGCCCGGGCAACGAAGGAGTGGCTTCGTAAGAACCATTTCAAGGTCCTGGCATGGCCTAGCCAGTCTCCAGATCTTAACCCCATAGAAAATCTTTGGAGGGAGTTGAAAGTCTGTGTTGCCCAGCGACAGCCCCAAAACATCACTGCTCTAGAGGAGATCTGCATGGAGGAATGGGCCAAAATACCAGCAACAGTGTGTGAAAACCTTGTGAAGACTTACAGAAAACGTTTGAACTGTGTCATTGCCAACAAAGGGTATATAACAAAGTATTGAGAAACTTTTGTTATTGACCAAATACTTATTTTCCACCATAATTTGCAAATAAATTCATAAAAAATCCTACAATGTGATTTTCTGGAGAAAAAAATTCGCATTTTGTCTGTCATAGTTGACGTGTACCTATGATGAAAATTACAGGCCTCTCATCTTTTTAAGTGGGAGAACTTGCACAATTGGTGGCTGACTAAATACTTTTTTTCCCCACTGTATTCATCGCCAAACCCACTGGCTCCAGGTCATCTATAAATCACTGCTAGGCAAATCCCCGTCTTATCTTAGCTCATTGGTCATCATAGCAACACCCACCCGTAGTCTGCGCTCCAGCAGGTATATCTCACTGGTTATCCCCAAAGCCAACACCTCCTTTGGCCGCCATTCCTTCCAGTTCTCTGCTGCCAATGACTGGAACGAACTGCAAAGATCTCTGAAGCTGGAGACTCTTATCTCCCTCACTAACTTTAAGCGTCAGTTGTCAGAGCAGCTTACCGATCACTGCACCTGTACACAGTCATTCTGAAATTAGCCCACCCAACTACCTCATCCCCATATTGTTATTTATTTTTGCTAATTTGCACCCCAGTATCTCTATTTGCACATCATCTTCTGCACATATCATTCCAGTGTTAATTACGAAATTGTGATTATTTTGCACTATAGCCTATTTATTGCCTTACCTCCATAACTTGCTACATTTGCACACACTGTATATATATTTTCTATTGTGTTATTGACTTTATGTTTTGTTTTACCCCATATGTAACTCTGTGTTGTTTTTATCGCACTGCTTTGCTTTATCTTGGCCAGGTCGCAGTTGTAAATGAGAACTTGTTCTCAACTGGCTTACCTGGTTAAATAAAGGTGAAATATATATTATAATTTTTTTATGATGGTCTGTATCTTATGTGAAGAGGAGAGAGGACAATGTTAGATGATGATTGTCTGTATCTTATGTGAAGAGGACAATGTTAGATGATGATGATGATGATGGTCTGTATCTTATGTGAAGAGGAGAGAGGACAATGTTAGATGATGATGGTCTGTATCTTATTTGAAGAGGACAATGTTAGATGATGATGATGATGGTCTGTATCTTATGTGAAGAGGACAATGTTAGATGATGATGGTCTGTATCTTATGTGAAGAGGAGAAAGAACAATGTTAGATGATGATGATTGTCTGTATCTTATCAACCTTTGATCAACACTGATCTCTTTAGACCTTTGTAGCCTGAGTGCCAGTCTGTCTGTGCAGTCATGCCAACGTGTCACTCATTGTCATACCAAACATATCTGGGATCATGTTGAGACCTTTTGAAGTCAGTTGTTCTCCAGTCTATGGACAGGTGACAGTATCTCCCTCCTCCAGTGTTCCAGGCTATGGACAGGTGACAGTATCTCCCTCCTCCAGTGTTCCAGTCTATGGACAGGTGACAGTATCTCCCTCCTCCAGTGTTCCAGTCTATGGACATGTGACAGTATCTCCCTTCTCCAGTGTTCCAGTCTATGGACAGGTGACAGTATCTCCCTCCTCCAGTGTTCCAGTCTATGGACAGGTGACAGTATCTCCCTCCTCCAGTGTTCCAGTTTATGGACAGGTGACAGTATCTCCCTCCTCCAGTGTTCCAGTCTATGGACAGGTGACAGTATCTCCCTCCTCCAGTGTTCCAGTCTATGGACAGGTGACAGTATCTCCCTACTCCAGTGTTCCAGTCTATGGACAGGTGACAGTATCTCCCTCCTCCAGTGTTCCAGTCTATGGACAGGTGACAGTATCTCCTCCTCCAGTGTTCCAGTCTATGGACAGGTGACAGTATCTCCCTCCTCCAGTGTTCCAGTCTATGGACAGGTGACAGTATCTCCCTCCTCCAGTGTTCCAGTTTATGGACAGGTGACAGTATCTCCCTCCTCCAGTGTTCCAGTCTATGGACAGGTGACAGTATCTCCCTCCTCCAGTGTTCCAGTTTATGGACAGGTGACAGTATCTCCCTCCTCCACTACAGGGGGGACAATGCAAATAGTCCGGGTAGCCATTTGGTTAGCAGTCTTATGGCTTGGGGGTAGAAGCTGTTAAGAAGCCTTTTGGACCTGCACCGCTTGCCGTGCAGTAGCAGAGAGAACAGTCTATGACTAGGGTGGCTGGAGTCTTTGACAATTTTTAGGGCCTTTCTCTGACACCGCCTGGTATAGAGATCCTGGATGGCAGGAAGCTTGGCTCCAGTGATGTACTGGGCCGTACGCACTACCCTCTGGAAGCTCTCAACCTGCTCCACTACAGCCCCTTCGATGAGAATGGGGGCGTGCTCGGTCCTCCTTTTCCTGTAGTCCACGATCATCTCCTTTGTTTTGATCACGTTGAGGGAGAGGTGGTTATCCTGGCACCACACTGCCAGGTCTCTGAACTCATCATTGTCGATGATCAGGCTTACCAGTGTTGTGTCGTCGGCAAACTTAATGGTGGTGTTGGAGTCGTGCCTGGCCATGCAGTCATGGGTGAACAGGGAGTACAGGAGGGGACTGTGCACGCACCTCTGACGTGAGTGCTACGGGCCGGTAGTCATTTAGGCAGGTTACCTTAGTGTTCTTGTGCACAGGGACTATGGTGGTCTGCTTGAAACATGTTGGTATTACAGACTCAGTCAGGGACCGGTTGAAAATGTCAGTGAAGACACTTGCCAGTTGGTCAGCGCATACTCGGAGTACACGTCCTGGTAATTCGTCTGGCCCTGCGGCCTTGTGAATGTTGACCTGTTTAAAGGTCTTACTAACATTGGCTACGGAGAGCGTGATCACACAGTCGTCCGGAACAGCTGGTGCTCTCATGCATGCTTCAGTGTTGCTTGCCTCGAAGCGAGCATAGAAGTAATTTAGCTCGTCTGGTAGGCTCAAGTGCATTTATGATGTCATTTGCCAATGACACAGCTGCAGTTGTGGTGCTGTGCCGCGATCTAAAGCCAGACCGAACCCCGCTCAGTATGTTATTTTCAATGAAGACGTGTTTTTTAAACTGTGAGTTCACTAGGGATTCATAGACTATGGCCCGGATGGGGAGTTTGGAGATAGGATGATTTGTTATTAGCATCTGAGGGATCTCCACCCTTTAGCAGTGGGAGGACATGAGCTGATTTCCAAATGCTGGGTATGGAATCGGTCAAGAGACTCAAGTTGAACATTTTGAGCCACAGGTTCAGTAATAATACCAGCCGTTATCATTAAGAGGGATCCAGGTCGTCTGGACCTGCAGACTTTTTACTGTCTATTGCCTCCAGTGCTTTATAGACCTCAGCATAAGAAACAGACTCAAAGTTTAAATGGTTCACATGAGGGCCTTTATCATAGTATACTGAAACAGAGCTTACATTAGAGGTCTGGGCCCCACCATTATCTAAAACTGAACCAGCAGATATGAAATGCTTGTTTAAAAAAAACTCCTACAATATCAGCTTTATCCTTCACTTCGTTAGAATCCATCATTAAATGGTCGTGAAGGCCAGAGGATACGTTTGAACCTGACACTGATTTGATTAGCTTCCAGAACTCGGTAGGGTTGTTTTAGGTTCTCTGTGACTGCATTTAGATAGAAATCTGATTTTGACTTCCTGATCAATCCTGTACATTTTGTTTCTTAGCGCTCTGAAGGAGGTTCAGTCAATTATTATTATTATTTAACAGGAGCATTTCTAGCTTGAGCCCAAGAGACATTTCTCTTTCTAAATAATTCTGCCAAGTTATCTGAAAACCAGGGATTGTCCCTTCCGCTGATTCTACATTTCTTCACAGTGGGCATGCTTAACACAAATGGACACAAATTTCATATAAAAAATAGTACCAGGCAGTTGTCAATATCGGTAATCAGACTTACTCTGTAAATATTATGGTACAGATCATGTAAGAACGCTTGGCTCATCAAACTGTCTAAAATGTATTTTTTAAATGTAACGGGGTTTGGCTTTGGTCATTTCTGTATTTCTAACACAAGCAATTGCACAGTGATCACTGACATCATTACAGAATAGTGTCCCGTGTAGCTCAGTTGGTAGAGCATAGCGCTTGCAACGCCAGGGTTGTGGGTTCGTTTCCCACGGGGGGCCAGTATGAAAAAAATGTATGCACTCACTAACTGTAAGTCGCTCTGGATAAGAGCGTCTGCTAAATGACTAAAATGTAAATGCAACGAGTGGCGCAGTGGTCTAAGGCACTGCATCTCAGTGCTAGCTGTGCCACTAGAGATCCTGGTTCGAATCCAGGCTCTGCTGTAGCTGGCCGCAACCGGGAGACCAATGGGGCGGCGCACAATTGGCCCAGCGTTGTCCAGGGTAGGGGAGGGAATGGCCGGCAGGGAGGTAGCTCAGTTGGTAGAGCATGGCGTTTGCAACGCCAGGGTAGTGGGTTCGATTCCCACGGGGGGCCAGTATGAAAATAAAAAAAAAGAATAATGTATGCACTAACTGTAAGTCGCTCTGGATAAGAGCGTCTGCTAAATGACATAAATGTAAATGTAATGAATTCAAGCATAAAGCCTAAAGGCACATATCCCAAAAACACGGGTGAGGGCAAGTACTGTCTCCAATGGATTAACAACCAAGCACCACTGTCAATGAAACGAGCTTTCGACACACAAAAAAAGTCATTCAGGAGTTTGATATTTTGGAAGTATGCCATCAAGTGTAGGCCCACTTGCGTTTGAGAGTGGTACAAATGCAATTGCAGACAGAGAACAAGTTCCTGGTGGTATTGACATGAGGGTCTCGTCGGCGTGTTTGCAAATTGTAGGGCATAAGGTGAAGATAATTCACTCACCCATTGATCATTCAGCCTATTGAATCCAGGATGGCACTGAGTAAAGAACAGGCACAGTAACTGATACATACATTTTTAGAGTTATTTCAGCACAGGTGTGCAACGACAAGTAGACATTGTGTAGAACGATGTAGATTTTCCCACGGCCCACGGTGCATCACGTTTTCCAATCTGGCAACTGCTTCTCCGCTCCTAGCCTTCAGTGCGCACCTGCGCTCGCGTAGCAGGCCTTGCGCGCAGAAAGACGCTCCTGACTCCGCACGCTCCAACACCAAAAAGGTCTAGGCTACAGTTTACGAGCAGAAAGAAAAGGCCTCCTCAATCAGAAATCTTTGTACAAGCAAATTTAGTAAAATAGAGACTGAGATCTAAAAAATAATAGTTGTTATATACAGCATCCACCTTCACATCAAAAGTGTTTGCTTCTGTAGACAGGATCAAGGTCATTCAAACATTTAAAACTCAGATCTCAAGGATCAGACATACAAATGGACAGACTGATTGGCTGCCATCTTGGATTTAGTGGCCTTTGGTGTAACATGGCTTGTTGAGTCAGCAAGAATGATGAAGAACATCACTTTGTATCAAATGTTGTTTTGATCCATACTCTTGACTGCACCTAAAATATGTGAAAGACATGTTATAGACTAAATGGTAGATTTAGTGATTATTATGCTTCATACTTTAAATTCCCTGTTTTATTTGTGTCCTTGGATTGAGATCATTTTGGCAGCGTCTAGGGCTGCGTCCCAAATAACACTCTATTCCCTATATACTATATAGGGCACTACCCAAGTAAAAAGGGCACACCCAGTTCCCGTAAACCTAAATGTTTTTCCCAACCCCTTAAGGGGGGAAATACCCACCCGTAAACCTCCGTTTTCAACCCCCCCAAAGGCAAATAAAAACCCCGTCTGAAAACCTACATGTTTTCAACCCTAAAAAAATAGGGGGACTTTCCCAGGGCCCGGGAATCCTACAAAGTTTTAACCCTAATAGGGCCCTACCCAGTCTTTTAATCCTAAATGTTCAACCCTATATAGGGCACTACCCCGTCTGAATACCTTTCCGGGTTTTTAAAACCCAATAGGGCACTACCCAGGGCTGTAATACCTACCTGTTTTTAAAACCCCATAAGGGCACTTAAAACCCTCGTTACCCACATTTTTCAACCCTAATAGGGCCCCACCCCGTCTGTAAACCACATTTTCCCAACCCCATAAGGGCACCACCCATCGGGAAAAACCTAAAATGTTTCAAACCCCATATAGGGGGACTCCCAGTTCCCGTAATCCTACATGTTTCAACCCATATAGGGGGGACTTTCCCCGTCGGAATACCTAAAATTTTTAAACCCTATTAAAGGGGACTACCCAGTCTGTAATAACCTACAGGGTTTTTTTAAACCCTATATAGGGCATACCCCGGGGCCCGTAATACCTTAAACCTTTGTTTTTTAACCCTATATGGGGGGGACTACCCCGTCTGTAAAACCAACCTTTTCAACCCTTTTATAGGCACTACCCCTTCCCGTAATACCTACAAAGTTTCCCAAACCCCATATAGGCACGGGCCCCTTTTGTAATCCTGCTTTTTCCAAAACCCTATATAGGGGGTTAAACCCCGGGCCCGTAATACCTAAAAATGTTTTCCCCAAAACCCCATTAGGGCACTACCCAGGTCTGTAATACCTTTCCTTTTTTTCAACCCCCATATAAAGGGGGACACCCAGTTTTAATCCCCAAACCTGTTTCAACCCAGATATAGGGCACTAACCCCCCTTTTAATACCCACAGTTTTCAACCCTATATGGGCACTACCCGCCCGTAAACCTAAATTTTTTCAACCCTATATTTGGGCAAATACCCCTTTGTAATCCTACCTGTTTTCACATTTAACCCTATAAGGGCAACCCACCCAGGGCTTTAAATCCTACTTTTTCAAAACCCTATATAGGGCACCCCGTCGTAAACCTACCTGTTTTTTACCCATATAGGGGTCACAAACCCCGTCTTTTTTTTAAACCCACCTGTTTTCAAAAACCCTATATGGGCACTAAACCCCGTCTTGAATCCTAACCTGTTTCAAACCCCATATAGGGGACTACCCGTTTTGTAATACCTAAAATTTTTTCAAACCCCATATAGGGGCCCCACCCATCTGTAAAACCCCAGTTTTTCCCAACCCCATATAGGGCCACCAACCCAGTCTGTAAAACCTACATGTTTTCAAAACCCCATTAGGGGCACAACCCCGTCTGGGAATACCTACCAGGGTTTTAACCCTTAAAATTTGGGGGATAAACCCCGGGCTTTATACCTCATTTTTCAAACCCTATATAAAGGGGGTCATTAAACCCCAAGTTTAATACCTACCCTTTTTTAAACCCCATAAAAGGCACTACCCCGTCCCGTAATAAACCCACCCTTTTCAAAAACCCTATATGGGCACTAACCCTCTTTAAAAACCACATGTTTCAAACCCCATATAGGGCACTACCCCCTCTGTAATACCTCATTTTTTCAAACCCCAATAGGGGCACTAAACCCGTCCCGTAAAACCTACTGTTTTAAACCCTATATAGGGCACTACCCAGTCTGTAATACCTACATGTTTTAAACCCCAAAAAGGGGGAAAATACCCGCTGTAATCCCCAATGTTTTTAACCCTTAAAGGGGATACCCTTTTGTAATACCTCCCGTTTCCCAACCCCATAATTTGGGGGAAATACCCAGTCGTAATACCTACATTTTTTTTCCAAACCCCATATAGGGACTACCCAGTCCGGGAAAAAACCTACCTGTTTTTTCAAACCCCCAAAAAGGGCCTACCCCCCCTGTAATAAAACCCCCATGTTTTTAACCCATATAGGGGGACTACCCATTCCCGGGAATACCCACATGTTTTTCAACCCTATATAGGGCACTACCCAGTCTGTAATACCTACCTGTTTCAACCCTATATAGGGGGCTACCCGTCTTTTAATACCTACCTGGTTTTTAAAAACCCCATATAGGACTACCCGCCCTTTTCTCCTAAACCCGTTTTCAACCCTATTAAGGGCACTACCCAGTCTGTAAAACCTACCTGTTTCAAATTTCCCCCCTTTTAGGGCCCCTACCCAGTCCCTAATACCTAAATGTTCCCCCCCTATATAAAGGGCCACTACCCTCTGTAAAACCTACCCGGTTTTTAACCCTTTTTTTGGGCAACTAAACCCTTTTGGAATCCTACATGTTTCAAAACCCCATTAGGCACTACCCAGGGCTGTAATTTCCCTACAGTTTCAACCCCATAAAAGGGCCCTAAAACCCGTCCCCTTTAAAACCTACCGGGGGTTTTAACCCTATATAGGGGGATACCCATCTGTAACCACATTTTCAACCCAAACCCCATATAAAGGGGACTCCCAGTCTGAATACCTACAAGGGTTTCCCAAACCCCTTTTAGGGCACTACCCGTCTGTAAAAACCTACATGTTTTTAACCCTATATAAAGGGGACTCCCAGTCCCGTAATACCCACTGTTTTAACCCTATTAAAGGGGACTACCCCCGTCCCGTTTACCTAAAATGTTTCCAAAACCCTTTTAAAAGGGGGAAAATACCCCCCCTTTTAATACCCACAGTTTCAAACCCCATATAGGGCATCACCCAGTCTTAATCCTCCCTGTTTTTCAAAACCCTATTAGGGGGGACTACCCCGTCTTAATACCTCATGTTTTAACCCTAATGGGCACTACCCAGTCTGTAAACCTCATGGGTTTTAAACCCCATAGGGCACTACCCGTCCCGGGAATACCTACCTTTTCCCAAACCCCATTAGGGGAACCCACCCTTTTGTAAATACCTACATGGTTTTAACCCCAATGGGGACTTTCCCATCTGTAATCCTACTGGTTTTAAACCCCATAGGGCACGACCCTCCCGTAATACCTACATGTTTTCATCAAAACCATATAGGCACTCCCCCCAAAACCCCCCCCCGTAATACCTACATGTTTTAACCCATATAATGGGGGACTACCCATCCCGGTAATACCCACTTTTTCAAAACCCATATGGGCCCTACCCCCGTCTGTTTAAAACCTCCCGTTTTTAAAACCCCATATAGGGGACTACCCCTCTTTAATACCTATTTTCCCGTTTTTCAACCCTAAAATTTGGGGGACTAAAACCCCCCCCCTAATACCTCATGTTCCCCCAAACCCTTTTAGGGCACACCCCCGCTGTAAAAACCTACATGTTTCAACCCCCATTAGGGCACCCAAACCCCTTTTGTAATACCTACCTGTTTCCCAAACCCCAAAATAGGGCAAATACCCCGGGCTTTTTAATACCCATCTGTTTTTATCAACCCTATATAGGCACTACCCCCGGGGCTGTAAAAAAACCTACAAATTTTTCACACAAAAAACCCCATATCGGGCACCCCCCCTGTAATACCTACAAAGTTTCAACAAACCCCATATAGGGCACTACCCCGTCTGTAAAAAACCCCCAAAAAAATGTTTTTCAAAAACCCTTTTAAAGGGCCACCCCACCCATTTTGGTAATACCTACCTTTTTTAACCCTAAAATTTGGGCACTACCCATTCCGGAATACCCACATGTTTTTTATCCCTAATAGGGCACTACCCAGTCTGTAATACCTCCCTGTTCCAAAAAATATAAGGGCACTAAAACCCCGTCTGTAATACCCTACAAAGTTTTAACCTCAAAAAACCCCCATATAGGGGAACTCCCCGGCTGTAATACCACCGTTTTTAAAACCCCAAAATAGGGCAAAACCCCGTCTGTAATTAAACCTAACCTTTTTCCAAACCCATAAAAGGGCACTTTTAAACCCCGTCCCCGTAGATAAACCCCCATTTTCAACCCCATATAAAGGGGCCACCCAATCCCGTAATATACATGGTTTTTTTAACCCTTTTTAGGGCACTACCCATCTTAAACCCCCACAGTTTTTAACCCCATATAGGGCCTACCCATCTGTAATACCCCACATGTTTTAAAACCCTATTAGGGCACTAACCCCCGGTTTTTGTAATACCCACCTTTTTTCAACCCTATTGGGCAACTACCCAGGGGTGAAAACCTAAAATGTTTTCCCAACCCCCATAAGGTCCCAAATACCCCGTCCCGTAATACCCACAGTTCCAACCCCATATAGGGCCACTCCCAGGGGAATACCAAAATTTTTCAAAAACCCATAAGGGGACACCCCAGTCGGGAAACCTACTGTTTTTTTAAAACCCCATATAGGGCACTACCCAGTCTGAAAAAACCCCCGGGTTTTAACCCTTTAATATAACACTACCCCTCTTTTAATAACCCCTGTTTCAACCCCATTTTAGGGGAAACTACCCTTTTGTAAAAACCTCATTTTTTAAAAACCCCCATATAGGGCCTACCCATCGTAAAACCTAAAATGTTTTCAACCCTATATTGGGGACAAAACCCCGTCTGTAATACCTACATGTTTCAACCCCTTATAAAAGGGCACTACCCCTTTTGTAAAACCTAAAATGGGTTTTAAAAACCCCATATAGGGCACTCCCCCCTCTGTAAAACCTACTTTTTCAAACCCCCTTTTGGGCACTACCCATTCCCCTGTAATACCTACATGTTTCAACCCTATATAGGGCACTACCCAGTCCCCGGGAATACCCACCTTTTTCAACCCCAAAGGGCACTAAAACCCCGTCCCTTTAAAAACCTATCTGTTTCAAACCCTATAAAGGCACTACCCCCGTTGTAAAAACCTACTGTTCCAACCCTAATAGGGCACTACCCAGTCTGTTAAAAACCTACCGTTTTTAAAACCCCATTAGGGGACTACCCCCCGTCTGTAATAAACCCACATGTTTTTAAACCCTATAAAAGGGCACAAACCCCTTCCCGTAATAAACCACCTGGTTTTAAAAAACCCCATATAGGGCAAAATACCCCACCCCTTTAAAACCCCACCTGTTTCAAAACCCATATAGGGCCCTCCCCTTGGGAAACCTACATTTTTCAAACCCTATATAGGGGACTAAAACCCCGCCCGGGAATCCTACATTTTCCAACCCTATATAGGGCACTACCCCCTTCCCGTAATACCTACCTTTTTTCAAAAACCCCATATAGGGCACTACCCTTTTGTAAAACCTACCTTTTAACCCTATATAGGGCACTAAAACCCGTCTGTATACCTTCTGTTTCAAAACCCCATATGGGCCTACCCGTCTGTAAATAACCTACATTTTTCAAACCCCATATAGGGGGACTACCCGTCGTAATACCCACATGTTTTTCCCAAACCCCAATAGGCAAATACCCAGTCCCGTAATAACACATGTTTTTTTAACCCCCAAAATAGGGCACTACCCAGTCCTTTTAAACCTACATGGTTTTTTCAACCCATATGGGGACTACCCAGGCTGTAAAACCACATTTTTCAAAACCCCATTTTGGGCCCAAACCCGGGGCCCGTTACCTACATTTTCAACCCTATTAGGGCACTACCCCCCGTCTTAAAAACCTACCTGTTTTTCCCAAACCCTTTAAAGGGGACGAAACCCAAAAATTAATCCCCACCTGTTTCAACCCCAATTGGGCACTCCCAGTCCTTAAAAAACCTACATTTCAACCCCATATGGGGACTAAACCCCGTCTGTAATACCCAAATGTTTTTCAAAAATTTAAACCCCATATAGGGCCCTACCCCCGTTTTGAATACCTACTGTTTCAAAAAATATATTTGGGCACAAACCCGGGGCCTGTAATACCCACTGTTTCAAACAACCCTATAAAAGGGCACAAACCCCTCTGAATACCCCCTGTTTCAACCCCATTTAGGGCACTACCCCCTTTTGTAATACCCTACATGGTTTTTAACCCCAATAGGGCACTACACCCATTCCCTTTTAAAACCCACCCCTTTTAAACCCTTTTATAGGGGCCACCCCACCCAGTCTGTAATACCTATTTCCAAACGCAAACCCTAAAATATGGGCATACCCAGTCTTAAAAACCTACCCTGTTTTCCAAAAACCCCAAAATGGGCACTACCCCCCTTCCCGTAAACCTACAAATTTTTTCCCATTTAGGCACTACCCCAGTCTGTAATACCTACATGTTTTAACCCTTAAAAAGGGCACTAAACCCCTCCCGTACACCTACCTTTTTTAAACAAAAAACCCAATAGGGCACTAACCCGTCTGTAATACCCAACCTGTTTCAACCCATATAGGGCAACCCCACCCAACCCCGTATACCTACATGTTTTAAACCCCATATAGGGCCCCAAACCCCGTCTGGGAAAACCTACATTTCCAACCCTATATAGGGGGCTAACCCTCTGTAAAACCTACATGTTTTTAAAAACCCCATTTTAGGGCCCCCTACCCATCCCGTAAATACCTAAACCCGGGTTTCCCCCCTATAAGGGCCCCCCACCCATTTTGGGGAATACCATCTTTTTTTTCAACCCTATATAGGGAAATAAAAACCCCGTCCCTTTAAAACCTACATTTTCAACCCTATATAGGGCACACCCCCGTCCCGTAAATTTTCCCACATGTTTTAAAACCCCAAAATAGGGCCCCCTACCCAGTCTGTAATAACTACAAAGTTTCAACCCTTAAATAGGGCACTAAACCCGTCCCTTTAAAAACCTACATTTGGGTTTTAAACCGGGAAAAACCCCAGGACCCCCCCCCCCCCCCCCACCAACAAAAAAAAAAAAAAAAAAAAAAAAAAAAAACCCTATAAGGGGACTACCCTCCCCGTAACCTTTCCTGTTTTAACCCTATATAGGGCACTACACCCAGTCTGGGAATACCTACAAAGTTTTTAACCCTATATAGGGCACTTTCCCATTCCCGTAATACCTACCCCGTTTTTAACCCCCAATTAAAGGGGGCCTTTCCCAGGCTAATACCTACATGTTTCCCCCCCTATATAGGGGGCTACCCCGTTTTAAAAACCCCACATTTTCAAAACCCCATATAGGGGGGACCCACCCATTTTGTAATACCTACCTGGGTTTTAAACCCCAATGGGGACTACCCCCCAGTTGTAATACCCCACATGTTTCAATTTAACCCTATAAGGGCACACCCAAACTGGGAAAAACCTCCTGTTTCACCCCCATATGGGCACTTTCCCCCCGGGCCCGTTACCACCTGTTTTTAACCTATATAGGGCAAATACCCCTCGGGAAAACCTACCTGTTTCAACCCTATATGGGACCACCCTTTTGTAATACCTACCCGTTTTCAACCCTATTAGGGCCACCCCCATCTGTAAACCACCTGGTTTTTTAAACCCCATTAGGGGCCCACCCAGTCCCGTAATAAACCCACAAGTTTCCCAAATTTTAAAACCCCATATAGGGCAAAACCCAGGTTCCCGAATACCTACCCTGTTTTTAAACCCCAATTGGGGCCCACCCCAGGCTGTAATTTTCCTACATGTTTCCAAACCCCAATTGGGCAAAATACCCAGTCTGAATAAAAAACCCCCCATACCCCCTTTTTTAACACCCCTTATATTGGGCAAAATACCGCCCGTAAACCTCATGTTTTTCAACCCTATTAGGGGACACCCAGTCTGTAATACCTCATTTTTCCCAAACCCATATGGGGACTACCCATTTTGAATAACCCACATGTTTTTAAACCCCCATATAGGGCACTACCCAGTCTGTATACCTACAAATTTTTTAACCCTATATAGGGCCACCCACCCAGTTCCCCCCCGTCAAAACCCACATGTTTCAAAACCCCCATATAGGGCACTACCCCCTGTAATACCTCATTTTCCCCCCTATATAGGGGCCAAATACCCATCTGTAATACCTTTCTTTTCAACCCTATATAGGGCCCCTACCCCCCTTTTAAAAACCTACAAAAAAAAAATTTTTCCCAAACCCCATATAGGGCAAAACCCCCCCCTTTAATACCTACAATTTTTTTAAAACCCTATATAGGGCACTACCCAGTCTGTAATACCTACCTTTTTTTAAAAACCCTAAAATAGGGGACTAAACCCCGTCTGGAAAAAACCTACCTGGTTTTCCAAAACCCCAAAGGGGCCCCACCCATCTGTAAACCTTCATGTTTCCCCCCAAAATAGGGAAAACCCAATCCCGTAATAACCCACCTGTTTTTTAAACCCTAATAGGGCACACCCCA
The DNA here is from genome assembly GCA_902810595.1 of Coregonus sp. 'balchen'. Taxonomy (NCBI): domain Eukaryota; kingdom Metazoa; phylum Chordata; class Actinopteri; order Salmoniformes; family Salmonidae; genus Coregonus; species Coregonus sp. 'balchen'. Next base: position 41,789,989 of record LR778289.1, on the reverse strand, counting down.
GTCTTTTAATACCCACCTGTTTCAACCCCATAAAAGGGCACTAAACCCCGTCTGTTACCTACCTGTTTTAAACCCTTTTAGGGCCCCACCCGGGTCCTTTTAAAACCCCACCTGTTTCCAAACCCCCATATAGGGCAAATACCCAGTTGTAAAACCTACATTTTTTAACCCTAATGGGGACCCACCCAGTCCCGTAATTTCCTACCTGTTTCAACCCCTTTTAGGGCACTAAACCCCGTCTGTAATACCTACCCCCCTTTTTTTCCCAAACCCCATTAGGGCACTACCCCGTCTGTAAACCTAAAATGTTTCAACCCTATATAGGGCACTACCCAGTCTGTAATACCTACCTGTTTTCAACCCCCAATTGGGCCCCCAAAACCCAAGGTTTTGTTTAAAAAATACCACCACCTTTCAACCCTATATCCCCAACCCCCTGTAACCTAAATGTTTTTAACCCCTTTAGGTGGGACTAACCCCGTCCCTTAAAACCAAACCCTGGGGGCCCCCCAAAAGGCCCGGCCCAAAAAACGCAAAGGAAACTTCTATTTAAATACCGCCCTCCTCACCTGGACCAAAAAATCTTTTAAAGCTGTTTTTTACGGGTCACTTTAACACCGTTTTCCCCCTTTCCCCGCCCAACAAACCCGGACACACCCCCCCAAACCCGGCCCCCACCCCCCCCCAAAAGGAAAAAAAAGGCCCCCCGGGTGACCCCCAAATTCCCCCCAGGGGGCTTCACCCCCTGCCCTTTCCCCCCCTGGGGACGAAGAAACACCTAAAGGTTTAGAAATTTTTTTTTTTTTGATTTTAAACTCCTCTTTCCCAACACCAAAAGGGCTTTTCCCCAGCCATCAACCCCAACTTTTTTGGGGGGGGTAATTGAAATTTCCCCCCCCCTACCCGGAATTCCTGAGGGGGGCCGCCCCCAGGGGGTGAAGGGGGAAAAAACCATCGCTGCCTTGGCCCGGGGGACCCTCCCCCATTTGGGGGCCCCCGGGGGGGGGCCCTTTTTGACTCAACCGGGAAATTGGGCCCCGAGGATGGGGGCCAAGGGCCGATAAAACATTTCCCCCTCAAAGGGAATGAAAAAATTTTTAATTTTCCCCCCCAAATTTTAAAACGTTTTTCCAAACGGACCTTACAAATTTTTGGGCAAACACCCTTAAAAGGGCCGTGGGACAACCAAAATTTTCAAATTTTTTTGGGGGGGGTTTTGGGTTTAAGGGGGGTAGAAAGGAAACTTTTAATCCTACCCAGTTAATTTTCCCTTAAAGGAAAATGGGGCCCCAAATGTCCCAAGGGGTTTTAAAAATGAAAATTCCGCTTGTTCCCTGGGGTCCCCTAAGCTTTTTACCCCCATTTGCCAACAACTCTTTTGACTCTACAAACCCGTTTGGGCCTTCCAAAGGGAGGGGCCAGCACCTTTAAAATTTTAACCCCCCCCTAAACTGAAAAAAAACACCCCAAAATTAAAAACCTTTTCCTTACCGGCAAACTTTCCTCATCCAACCCCATGGAGTTGGTTCCCCCGCGGCACAAAGGGTTAATCCCAAAAAAAAAAAAAAAACCCCCCCCCCCCCCCCCCCCCCCCCCCCCCTTTGGGGAAAGGGCCCTTTTCCCAACCTTAAGAAATTTTTTTTTGGGAAAACCAGCCCCCCCCCTGCCCGGGGGAACCCCTTGCCCTTCCAAAATTTTTTTGCCCCGCCCCCAACCCCCAAAAGGGCATTTTAGGTTTGGGGGTGGGGAAAGGGGGGGGTAGAAAGATTACTTTATCCGATCCCCAGGTATTCCTTAAAGAGGTGGGGTTTCAAATGTCTCCGGAAGGTGGTGAGTGACTCCGCTGTCCTGGCGTCGTGAGGGAGCTTGTTCCACCATTGGGGTGCCAGAGCAGCGAACAGTTTTGACTGGGCTGAGCGGGAACTGTGCTTCCGCAGAGGTAGGGGGGCCAGCAGGCCAGAGGTGGATGAACACTTCCCCCTCAGGAGACTGAAAAGAATTGGCATGGGCCCTCAGATCCTCAAAAAGTTATACAGCTGCACCATTGACAGCATCTTGACTGGCTGCATCACCGCTTGGAATGGCAACTGCTTGGCATCTGACCACAAGGCACTACAGAGGGTAGTGAGTACATCACTGGGGCCGAGCTTCCTGCCATCCAGGACCTCTATACCAGGCGATGTCAGAGGAAGGCCAAAACATTTGTCAGACTCCAGCCACCCATGTCATAGTCTGTTCTCTCTGCTACCACATGGAAAGTGGTACCGATGATGCACCAAGTCAGGAACCAACAGGACCCTGAACAGCTTCTGCTAAATAGTTAACCAATAGCTACCCGGAATATCTGCATTGACCCCCATTTGCACTAACTCTTTTGACTCATCACATACGCTGCTGCTACTGTTTATCATCTACCGTGATGCCTAGTCACTTTACCCCTACCTACACTGCATGATCAAAAGTATGTGGACACCTGCTTACCGAAAATATCATTCCAAAATCATGGCCATTAATATGGAGTTGGTTCCCCCTTTGCTGCTATAACAGCCTCCACTCTTCTGGGAAGGCTTTCCACTAGATGTTGGAACATTGCTGCGGGGACTTGCTTCCATTCAGCCACAAGAGCATTAGTGAGGTCGGGCACTGATGTTGGGCGATTAGGCCTGGCTCGCAGTCGGCCTTCCAATTCATCCCAAAGGTGTTCGATGGGGTTGAGGTCAGGGCTCTGTGCAGGCCAGTCAAGTTCTTCCACACCGAACTCGACAAACCATTTCTGTATGGACCTCGCTTTGTGCACGGGGGCATTGTCATGTTGAAACAGGAAAGGGCCTTCCCCAAACTGGTAGCATTCTCCTGGCATCCGCCAAACACAGACTCCTCCGTCGGACTGCCAGATGGTGAAGTGTGATTCATCACTCCAGAGAACGCGTTTCCACTGCTCCAGGGTCCAATGGCGGCAAGCTTTACACCACTCCAGCCGACACTTGGCATTGCGCGGTGATCTTAGGCTTGTGTGCGGCTGCTCGGCCATGGAAACCCATTTCATGAAGCTCCAAATGAACAGTCCTTGTGCTGACGTTGCTTCCAGAGGCAGTTTGGAACTCGGTACTGGGTGTTGCTACAGACAACGGTCCCATTCTGTGAGCTTGTGTGGCCGACCACTTCATGGCTGAGCCGTTGTTGCTCCTAGACATTTCCACTTCACAATAACAGCACTTACAGTTGACCTGGGCAGCTGTAGCAATGCACAGATTTGACAAACTGACTTGTTGGAAAGGTGGCATCCTATGAGCTCTTCAGTAAGGCCATTAATACTATTGTAATTATTTTGCACTATAGCCTATTTATTGCCTTACCTCCATAACTTGCTACATTTGCACACACTGTATATATATATTTAACTGGCTTACCTGGTTAAATAAAGGTGAAATAAAAAAAATTAAAATAAAAAAATTCTACTGCTAATGTTTGTCTATGGAGATTGCATGGCTGTGTGCTCGATTTTATATACCTGTCAGCAACGGGTGTGGCTGAATTAGCCGAATCCACTAATTTGAAGGGGTGTCCACATACTTTTGTATATATAGTGTATATCTATCTCAATTACCTGGTACCCCTGCACATGGACTTGGTACTGGCACCCTGTGCCAAGAGCCTGTAAGTAAACATTTCACTGTTAGACCTGTTGTTTAGGAAGCATGTGACTAATACCATTTTATTTTATTTGACCTTTGACAAGAGCCCTAAAAGGGGGCCATTTGGGACGCTGTTAGAAACATAGAAATAGAAAACTGCTTTCCCTTTTTAGAAAACGGGATGGGCACGGGGGGGAAAGGGGGAAAATAGGATTTCTCTACATGTATATCTATTTATTTAGATATCTCTTAGATATATATTATAATATATAAATGTATATTATTTATTAAGTATATATATATATAAATTGTACGAGATAGTATAATACAATGGTATATATATTTATTAATATATATAGATTATGATAATATTATATTCTAAATGTATTTATATATATAAATGCTAGTTTACTATATATATAAGGTAATTTATATATATATAAATGTATTTATATTTCTATAAATAATAATACCGTATATAGATAAGAAATGGATAGAGAGATGATGTAGAAAGCGGAGGAGAGAGAGTAGAAAGGTAGTAGAGAGTATGGAGAAAAAGGTATATGTATATCGAGCAAAATTTCCTTTTTAAATGATGGTGTTGTTGTCGAATAAATTTGTATATATAGCTAGCTATCTCTCGCTCTATACAGGTAATATATAGATAGCAATCTCTAAATTGTCTCTCTCGCTATCAAGTCTCTCTCTCTCTTCTCTCTCTCTTTCTCTCTCTGTCTCTCTCTCATCTCTGTCCTCTCTCTCTATCTCTCCCTGATTGTACGGGGTTCTGATCATCGGGGTCAGTCAACCCTCCGCTCTTTCCACTAGTTTCACATAGTTTCCTTCAGGACAGGAAGAGGCAGATTAACTCTAATTTGTCACTTTGTCTCACTCAGACTCAGCAGGATCCACAGATAGGAATAATGATTAAGTAGGGAGAACTGAGGGGCCGCTGTCAGACAGACATCTTTGTTAGCACATGTGGCATAGAGAGTTCAGTTTGGATATAACTTTTTAAATCCATTTTCTAAGAGATCAAATGGTATTACTCACAGACCCTATTAACGCCTGGCCTCTCTGCCTCTCTCTCTCTCTCTCTCTCTCTCTCTCATTTATCTCTCATCTCTCTCTCTCTCTCTCTCTCTCTCTCTCTCTCTCTCTCTCCATTTATCTCTCATCTCTCTCTCTCTCTTCTGTTCAACTAAAATAACCAAAAGGTTCTAAATACAGTCCCAGTCAAAAGCTGCTTTTCCTTCACTCTGCGGTCCGACTCATCCCAAACCATCTCAATTGGGTTGAGGTCAGGGGATTGTGGAGGCCAGGCCATCTGATGCAGCACTCCATCACTCTCCTTCTTGGTCAAATAGCCCTTACACAGCCTGGAGGTGTGTTGGGTCATTGTCCTGTTGAAAAACAAATTATAGTCCCACTAAGCCCAAACCAGATGGGATGGCGTATCGCTGCAGAATGCTATGGTAGCCATGCTGGTTAAGTGTGCCTTGAATTCTAAATAAATCACAGACAGTGTCACCAGCAAAACACCCCCACACTATAACACCACCTCCTCCGTGCTTTACCGTGGGAAATACACATGCAGAGAAAATCTGTTCACCCACACCGCGTCTCACAAAGACACGGCAGTTGGAACCAAAAATATCAAATTTGGACTCCAGACCAAAGGACACATTTCCTCCAGTCTAATGTCCATTGCTCGTGTTTCTTGGCCCAAGCAAGTCTCTTCTTAGTGGTGTCCTTTAGTAGTGGTTACTTTGCAGCAATTCGACCATGAAGGCCTGATTCACACAGTCCCCTCTGAACAGTTGATGTTGAGATGTGTCTGTTACTTGAACTCTGTGAAGCATTTATTTGGCCTACAATTTCTGAGGCTGGTAACTCTAATGAACGTATCCTCTGCAGCAGAGGTAACTCTGGGTCTTCCTTTCCTGTGGCGGTCCTCATGAGATCCAGTTTCATCATAGCGCTTGACGGTTTTTGCGACTGCACTTGAAGAAACTTTCAAAGTTCTTGAAATGTTCCGTATTGACTGACCTTCATGTCTTAAAGTAATGATGGACTGTTGTTTCTCTTTGCTTATTTGAGCTGTTCTTGCCATAATATGGACTTGGTCTTTTACCCAAATAGGGGCTATCTTCTGTATACCTTGTCACAACACAATTGATTGGCTCAAACGCATTAAGGAGGAAATAAATTCCTCAAATTAACTTTTAAGAAGGCACACCTGTTAATTAAAATGCAATCCAGGTGACTACCTCATGAAACTGGTTGAGATAATGCCAAGAATGTGCAAAGCTGTCATCAAGGCAAAGAGTGGCTATTGAAGAATCTCAAATATAAAATTATATTTAGATTGTTTTAACACTTTTTTGGTTACTACCTATTCCATATGTGTTATTTCTAGGTTTGGATGTCTTCACTATTATTCTGCAATTTAGAAAATATTAAATAATAAAGAAAACCCTTGAATGAGTAGGTGTGTCCAAACTTGTGACTGGTAGTGTATATCTGGAAAGTAAGCACTTCCCAGTATGAATGAGAATCTGATCTAGGCCTAGAAATAATTTTCTGAGCCCTGCGATCCCAAAATGTTCTATACTATAGACAGTTTTCCCTACTGGGCCTGGTAATGAGGTCCCCTGTGCGGTGGACCAAGCCTTGGGTAATGAGGTCCCTGTGGTGCTGGGACCAAGCCTTGGTACTGAGTCCCCTGTGGTGGACCCAAGCCTGGGTACGGAGGTCCCCTGTGGTGGACCAAGCCTTGGGTACTGAGCGTCCCCTGTGGTGGACAACCCTTGGCTGTTTGCAGGGAAGAGGATTAAACCAGAGGGGGAAAGATCAGCCGGAGTCTGCTCCGTCTGGCCTCTGGCAGTCTGGAAACTCTGCTAAGTATAACTGTTAGCCCGTCAACGCACATCATCAAGTCTCACGCTGAACTAATTGTGCTTCAGAGTAATGATGGCGGAGGACTGGAGGGATGGAGGGAGGAAGTCCCTCAGTGGAGTAATGATGGAGGGAGGCGATGGAGGGATGGAGGGAGGGAGGGAGAGGGAGTACTCAGTGGAGTAATTGATGGCAGATGGAGGGAGGGAGGGATGGAGGGAGGGGAGGGATGGAGGGAGGAGTCACAGTGGAGTAATGAGGAGGGAGGGAGGGATGGAGGGAGGGAGGTGAGGAGTCCTCAGTGGAGTAATGAGCAGCAGATGGATGGAGGATGGAGGAGGAGGGAAGTCCTCAGTGGAGTAATGATGGGGGAGGGGATGGAGGGTGAGGGATGGAGGGAGGGAGGGATGGAGGGAGGGAGGGGAGGGAGTCATCAGTGGAAACTAAAGTAGGAGGATCTCTCCTCATCCATCTTTTTTATCTTCATCTAGAGTCAACTCTCTAGAGTCTGTCTGTCGCTAGCCCCTGGGGTGGTAGGCCAAAACACCAGTCACCAGAGGAAACAGGAACAGGAGAACAGAAAGGGTAAGTCCTTCACAATCCTCACAAAAAAAAACTACTTCTCATGGTGTGTTAGAAGGAGCAAACTGTAGCAGTTCTGCTCTTAAATGAAAATGAGTTGAAAAGCAATGTTGACGAAGTTCAAGTATCAGAAATGCCTACTGTAGTTGTGTGATACCAATGGATGCAGTAGTAGATGAATGAAGAGGTTCTCCAGGAGAGAGGAAAACTGTCTGGAATATAAATGGTATGAGGTGTCACACTCATCTGAACATATGAGACAGCTATACAGAGTATGTGAATCATTGAAAAAAGGGGGATATGAATATCTTGTCCCTGTAGGAAATGACCTAGTTCTTCCTATGTCCGCTAACACATCTTCTGCATCAACAAAAACCAACACGTTAGGAAGACCTGACCCTGCTGATGCTTTGGCTTGTTGAATGGAAGGGTTTTTTTTACAGTGACACAATGTGAATCACAGTTTCTACTGATTTCCTCATCATCGCGTCTGCAGCCCATTGGCTGAATTGAAAACGGCATTACTAATGGGAGCATTTAGCATTTAAATAGGAAACATTCTAATGTGGTTGTCTAACACAGAGACCATTGCCCTGGAGCTGCTGTGTTGACATTGGGCTGCGCAACACAAGGCACTTTGACACACACTCACAAACAACTCCAACCCCTTCCTGCTGCTATTGAAATGCCACCAGCTGAGCGGAAGAGTCCTAATGCTGCCCCAGGCCAGGCTGTTATGTTTCAGAAGTGGATTTCAGCCTACCTTAGTTCAAACCGCAACATTGGTCTACGTTCCAGGGGCCTGGTCAAAGTAGCGTTTACATGTAGGGAATAGGATGCCATTTATGACAACAATAACAACATGCCCGCAGGCTGAGGCCACTGGTCAGCCATGCGGTGGTTTCATTCAGAGGTGAAGTTAAAGGGGTGGGCCGCTGTGGTTGATATGGGGAGGGGTTAATTAGATGCTGGGGCGCGCTGGATATGGTGGGGGTGGGGGGGGGGTGGAAGCTTTCGACTGTGGTGGGATGTGGGGGGTGGGGATGGGAGCTTCTGGCTGCTGGTGGGGAAGTAGGGATGGGAATTCTGGATTGTGGGGGGGTAGGGATGGAGATTTTCTGGGTGGGGTGTGTAGGGGTGGGGGTGGGAGCGTCTGGTTTGGGGGGAGATATGGGGTGGAGCTTATGGCTGTGGTGGGGTGGGAGATCATGGAAGTGGTGGGGAGTGGGGTGGGAAAGCTTCTGATGTGGTGGGATTAGGGGTGGGGGTGGGAGATTAGGGATGTGGTGGGGGGTAGGGGTGGAGCTTATGGCTGTGTTGGGGGGTGGGGGGGGAAAGCTTAATGCTTGGTGGGGGGTAGGGGTGGGAGCTTCTGCTGTGGTGGGGGTTTGGGGTGGGGGTCTGGTGTGGTGGGGAAAGGGGGGGGGTTTGGGGAAATTTTGGGGGGGGGGGTTTGGGGTGGGGGGGGGGGTTTTGGATGTTGGGGGGGGGGGGGGGGGGTTTGGGGGGGGGGGGGGGGGGGGGGGTGGGAGTTTTGGGGGTGGGGGGGTAGGGGGGGGGGGGGGGGTGGGGTTTGGGGGGGGGGGGTGGGGGTGGGAGTTTGGGGGGGGGGGGGGGGGGGGTTTGGGGGGGGGGGGTGGGGGGGGGTGGGGGGGGGGGGGGGGGGGGGGTTTGGCTTGGGGGGGGTGGGGGGGGGGGGTTTTGGTGGGGGGGGGGGGGGTGGGGCTTTGGTGGGGTGGGGGGGGGGGGGGGTTTTTTGGGGGGGGGGGGAGTTGGTGTGGGGGGGGTGGGGGGGGGGGGGGTTTGGGTGGGGGTGGGGGGGGCCCGGGTGTGGGGGGGAGGGGGGGGAGGGGGGGTGGGGGGGGGGGGGGGGGGGGTTGGGGGTGGGGGGGGGGGGGGTTTGGGGGGGGGGGGGGGGGGGGAGTTGGGGGGGGGGGGGTGGGGGGGGGGTTTGGCGTGGGGGGGAGGGGGGGGTTTTGGTGGGGTTTGGGGGGGGTGGGGTGGGGTTTGGGGGTTGGGGGGGTGGGGGGGGGAGGGGGGGGGGGGGGGGTTTGGGTGTGGTGGGGGGAGGGGGGAGCTTCTGGTTGGGGGGGGGGGGGGGGGGTTTGGTTTGGGGGGGGGGGGGTGGGGGGGGTTGGGGGGGGGGGGGGGGGTTTTGGGGTGGTGGGGGGGGGGAGGGGGGGGGGGTTTTGGTTGGGGGGCTGGGGGGGGGGGGGTGGGGGGGGGGGGGATTGGGGGGGGGGGGGGGGGGTTTGGCTGTGGTGGGGGGGGGGGGGTTGGTTGGGGGGGGTTGGGGGGTTTGGGGGGGGGGGGGGGTGGGGCCGGGGGGGGGGGGGGCGGGGGGGGGGGGGAGGGGGTGGGGGTGGGGGGGGGGGTGGGGGGGTTTTCGGGGGGGGGGTGGGAGTTTGGTTTGGGGGGAGTGGGGTGGGGGGGGGAGTTTTTGGTGTGGGGGGGGAGGGGGGGGGGGTGGGGGTTTGGGGGGGGGGGGGGGGGGGGGGAGCTTTGGGGGTGGGGGGGGGTGGGGCCCCGGTTGGGGGGGGGGGTTGGGGGGGGGGGGGGTTTGGTTGGGGGGGGGGGGGGGGTTTTGGGGGGGGGGGGAGGGGGGGGGAATTTTTTTGGGTGGTGGGGGGGTGGGTTGGTTGGTGGGGGAGGGGGTGGGGGTGGGGTTTGGAGTGGGGGGGTTAGGGGGGGGGTGGGTTCGGGTGTTGGGGGGGGGGGGGAGTTCTGGGGTTTGGTGGGGGGGGGAGGTGGGTTTGGGGGGGGGGGGGGGGGGGGGGTTGGGGGGTGGGGGGGTGGGGGGGGTTTGGGGGGGGGGGGGGGGGGGGTTTGGCTTGGGTGGGGGGTTGGGGGGGTGGGGGTTTGGGTGGGGGGGGGGGGGGGGGGTGGGGTTCCTTTGGGGGGGGCCCGGGGGGGGGGGGGTTTTGGGGGGGGGGAGGGAGGGGGGGGGAAAAATTTGGGGGGTGGGGGGGGTGGGGGGGGTTTGGTGTGGGGGGGGGGGGGGGGGGGGTTTGGTGGGTGGGGGGGGGGGGGGAGTTTGGTGGGGGGGGGGGGTGGGGGGGGGTTTTTTGTGGGGGGTAGGGGGGGGGAAATTTGGTGTTGGGGGGGGGGGGGGGGGGGGGTTTGGGGGGGGGGGGGGGTGGGGGGGGGGGTTTTGGCGGGGGGGGGGGGGGGTTTGGGGGGGGGGGTAGGGGTGGGGGTTTGGCGTGGTGGGGGTAGGGGGGGAGTTTTTTGGGGGGGGGGGGGTAGGGGTGGGGCTTTGGGGGGGGGGGGGGGGGGTTTGGGTTTGGGGGGGGGGGGGGGGGGGAGCCCTTGGGGGGGGTTTGGTGGGTGGGGGGGGTGGGGCTTTGGTTGGGGGGGGGGGGGGGGGTGGGGGTTTGGGGGGGGGGGGGGGTGGGGGTTGGGGGGGGGGGGGGGGGGGTGGGGTTTGGGGTTTGGGGGTGGGGGGGGGAGGGGGGGGGGGGGGGGGGGGGGGTGGGGTTTTTTGGGGGCGGGGGGGCGGGGGGGGGGGGGGGGGGGTGGGGGGGGGTTTGGGTGGGGGGGTGGGGGGGGGTGGGACTTCTTTGGGGGGGGGGGTACTTTCCCCGGGTGGGGTAGGGGGGGCTTTTGGGGGGCGAGGGGGGGGACGGGTTTGGGGGGGGTTTTAAAAAATTTTGGGGGGGGGTGGGGGGGGGGGTTTTTGGGGATTTTTTTTGGGGGTTTTGGGGGGATGGGAATTTTTTCCAAAATTTTTGGGGGGGGGGGGAATATGGTAGGGGGGGGGGGTTTTTTGGGGGGGGGGGGGGGGTTTTGGGGGGGGGGGGAAAAAAGGCTGTGGTGGGGGGGGGGGAGTTGGTTTTTGGGGGGGGGGTTTTGGGGGGGGGGTGGGGGGGGGTTACTTTTGGGGGCGGGGTGGGGTGGGATTTTGGGGGGGGGGGGGGGGGGTCTGGTTGGGGGGGCGGGGGGATTGGGTTTTGGTATGGGAGTTTGGCTTTGGGGGGGGGGGGGGGGGGTTCTGGGGGGGGGGGTTAGGGGGGGGGGGGGTTGGTGTTGGGGGAGGGGGGGGGGGTGGGGGGGGACCTGGGTTGGGGGGGGGGGGGTTTTGGGGGGTGGGGCCCGGGGGGGGGGGGGGGGGGATTGGGTGGGGTTGGCTTTTGGGGGGGTGGGTTTGGGGGGCCGGGTGTGGGGCTTTTGGGGCGTGGGGGAAATTTGGGGGTGGGGAACTTCCCGGGGTTTGGGGGGGGTGGGGGGTGGTTTTCCAAGGGGGTTCCAAAGGAAAAAAAAATTTGGGGGCCAAACCCGACCGGTAACCGGGTAAAAATGCCCCCAAACCACCCGGGGGGGGCCCCACCCCGGGAAAGGGGGGGTTTCCCCCCGGGGGCCCCCGGTGGGGCGGGGGGGGGGCCCGGCCTGCCCCCTCAAGGTCCTGAGGTTTCACCCCAAAAAACCAAACCCTGGGGAAAAAAAGGTTTTGGGGGCCCCTCGTTGGGCACAAAAAACACGACCCTTTTTTAGGAGGACGAATTGGACAAAACAAAAAACTAGGTTTTTTTTTGGGGGAATTTTTGTATTTTTTCCCAAAAAACCAGTTTCTTTGGTAAGGGAATTGGGTTCCTAAAAAATCCCCTGTGGTCTGGGGGCCAAGTTTCGAGGTTGGCAAAAAACCTCCCCCGTTTCAGGAAGGTTTTTTTGGGGACAAAAAACTCCCCTTTTTGGGGCCAGGTTAGTGGGACAACAAAAGCACCCTTTTTGGGGGGCCAATTTTTTAGTTGGGTCCCCCTGGCCCTGGTTGGAGGCCCCCGGGTTTTTTCCAAAAAAACATGAAAATTTTTGGGGCCCGGTTCTGTTGGGGTTTTTCCTCAAAACGGGTGTCGGGGCCAATTTTGAGGGGGCCCAAAAAAATCACCCTTCGGGGGGGGTTTTGGGGGGTTTCAAACCCCCCAAAAAGGTTTGGGGAGGAAAAACTTAGGGGGGTTACAAAAAAAACCCCCCCCCTTTTCCAAGGTTTGGGGGGTTCCCCAAAAAATCCCCGGGGGGGGCAAGGACTTGGTTGGCCCCCCTAAAAAATTGTTGGGGAAAATTTTATGGGGCCCAAAACCCCCGGCCCGGGGCTGGGGGAAATTTTGGGGGTTTTCCTCAAACCCCCCTTTTTTGGGGAGAAACAAGTATTTGATACACTGCCGGTTTTGCACACTTCAACTGTGAGAGACGGAATCTAAAACAAAAATCTAGAAAATCACATTGTATGATTTTTAAGTCATTCATTTGCATTTTATTGCATGACATAAGTATTTGATACATCAGAAAAGCAGAACTTAATATTTGGTACAGAAACCTTTGTTTGCAATTACAGAGATCATACTTTTCCTGTAGGTCTTGACCAGGTTTGCACACACTGCAGCAGGGATTTTGGCCCACTCCTCCATACAGACCTTCTCCAGATCCTTCAGGTTACGGGGCTGTCACTGGGCAATACGGACTTCAGCTCCCTCCAAAGATTTTCTATTGGGTTCAGGTCGTGAGACTAGCTAGGCCACTCCAGGACCTTGAGATGCTTCTTACGGAGCCACTCCTTAGTTGCCCTGGCTGTGTGTTTCGGGTCGTTGTCATGCTGGAAGACTCAGCCACGACCCATCTTCAATGCTCTTACTGAGGAAAGGAGGTTGTTGGCCAAGATCTCGTGATACATGGCCCCATCCATCCTCCCCTCAATACGGTGGAGTCGTCCTGTCCCCTTTGCAGAAAAGCATCCCCAAAGAATGATGTTTCCACCTCCATGCTTCACGGTTGGGATGGTGTTCTTGGGGTGTACTAATCGTTCTTCTTCCTCCAAACACGGCGAGTGGAGTTTAGACCAAAAAGCTCTATTTTTGTCTCATCAGACCACATTACCTTCTCCCATTCCTCCTCTAGATCATCCAGATGGTCATTGGCAAACTTCAGACGGGCTTGGACATGCGCTGGCTTGAGCAGGGGGACCTTGCGTGCACTGCAGGATTTTAATCCATGACGGCGTAGTGTGTTACTAATGATTTTCTTTGAGACTGTGGTCCCAGCTCTCTTCAGGTCATTGACCAGGTCCTGCCGTGTAGTTCTGGGCTGATCCCTCACCTTCCTCATGATCATTGATCTCCAACCTCTCCACAATGGAGGTGAGATCTTGCATGGAGCCCCAGACAGAGGGTGATTGACCGTCATCTTGAACTTCTTCCATTTTCTAATAATTGCGCCAATAGTTGTTGGCTTCTCACCAAGCTGCTTGCCTATTGTCCTGTAGCCCATCCCAGCCTTGTGCAGGTCTACAATTTTATCTCTGATGTCCTTACACAGCTCTCTGGTCTTGGCCATTGTGGAGAGGTTGGAGTCTGTTTGATTGAGTGTGTGAACAGGTGTCTTTTATACAGGTAACGAGTTCAAACAGGTGCAGTTAATACAGGTAATGAGTGGAGAACAGGATGGCTTCATAAAGAAAAACTAACAGGTCTGTGAGAGCTGGAATTATTACTGGTTGGTAGGTGATCAAATACTTATGTCATGCAATAAAATGCTAATTAATTACTTAAAAAATCATACAATGTGATTTTCTGGATTTTTGTTTTAGAATTCCCGTCTCTCACAGTTGAAGTGTACCTATGATAAAAATTACAGACCTCTACATGCTTTGTAAGTAGGAAAACCTGCAAAATCGGCAGTGTATCAAATACTTGTTCTCCCCACTGTAACAACACTGCAGCCCTGTTGTCTGGAGGCCAAGGTTACTGTAGGTTGGTTCACATAACAACACTGCAGCCCTGTTGTCTGGAGGCCAAGGTTACTGTAGTTTGGTTCACCTAACAACACTGCAGCCCTGTTGTCTGGAGGTCAAGGTTACTGTAGGTTGGTTCACATAACAACACTGCAGCCATGTTGTCTGGAGGTCAAGGTTACTGTAGGTTGGTTCACCTAACACCCACAGAACATAATTATGTTATCACTGCTACTGTACCACTGTTCTCAGTCTAAAGCCAAGAAGCTATCTGAGATCAGTGTGTGAACATGTAAAGACCAATAGTAAGATGGTAGCCAAGGGTTTGGAAGCCAAATCCCACTTTGAGGCAGCCAGGCGCATTGCAACGGATAATGCTACAGGCCTGTAAGGTGGAGATCTGAACCCTGTCTCCACCTCCCTCCATCCCAAGCCTCTCTTCTCCCCTATATCCACCTCTCCCAGCCCTCTCTTCTCCCCCTATCTCCCTGCCTGTCCTCACTCCTCCCCTATCTCCCTGCCTGTCTCCCCCTATCTCCCTGCCTGTCTCCCTGTCTGTCTCCCTGTCTGTCTCCCTGCCTGTCTCCCTGTCTGTCTCCCTGCCTGTCTCCCTGCCTGTCTCCCTGCCTGTCTCCCTGTCTTCTCCTGCCTGTCCCTGCCTGTCTCCCTGCCTGTCTCCCTGCCTCTGTCCCCCTGTCTGTCTCCCTGTCTCTGTCCCCCGTCTGTCCCCCTGCCTGTCTCCCTGTCCCTGTCCCTGCCTGTGTCCCTGTCCCTGTCTATCTCCCTGTCTTCTCCCTGCCTGTCTCCCTGCCTGTCTCCCTGCCTCTGTCCCCCTGTCTCTGTCCCCCTGTCTGTCTCCCTGTCTCTGTCCCCCATCTGTCCCCCTGCCTGTCTCCCTGTCCCTGCCTGTGTCCCTGTCCCTGTCTATCTCCCTGTCTATCTCCCTGCCTGCCTGTCTGTCTGGCTCCCTGCCTCTGTCTCCCTGTCTCTGTCTCCCTGTCTCTGTCTCCCTGTCTCTGTCCCCCTGTCTGTCTCCCTGTCTCTGTCCCCCTGTCTTTCTCCCTGTCTCTGTCCCCCTGTCTGTCTCCCTGTCTCTGTCCCCCTGTCTGTCTCCCTGTCCCTGCCTGTGTCCCTGTCCCTGTCTATCTCCCCTGGTCTCTGTCCCCCCTGTCTGTCTCCCTGTCTCTGTCCCCCTGTCTGTCTCCCTGTCTCTGTCTCCCTGTCTCTGTCCCCCGGTCTGTCTCCCTGTCTCTGTCCCCCCTGTCTGTCTCCCTGCCTCTGTCCCCCTGTCTGTCTCCCTGTCTCTGTCTCCTGTCTCTGTCCCCCCTGTCTGTCTCCCTGTCTCTGTCCCCCTGTCTGTTCTCCCTGTCTCGGTCCCCCCTGTCTGGTCTCCCTGTCCCTGCCTGTGTCCCTGTCCCTGTCTATCTCCCTGTCTCTGTCCCCCTGCCTGTCTCCCTGTCTCTGTCTCCCTGTCTCTGTCTCCCTGTCTCTGTCCCCCTGTCTGTCTCCCTGTCTCTGTCTCCCTGTCTCTGTCCCCCTGTCTGTCTCCCTGCCTCTGTCCCCCTGTCTCTGTCCCCCTGTCTGTCTCCCTGTCTCTGTCCCCCTGTCTGTCTCCTGCCTCTGTCCCCCCTGTCTCTGTCCCCCTGTCTGTCTCCCTGTTCTCTGTCCCCCTGTCTGTCTCCCTGTCTCTGTCCCTGCCTGTGTCCCTGTCCCTGTCTATCTCCCTGTCTCTGTCCCCCTGCCTGTCTCCCTGTCTATCTCCCTGCCTGCCTGTCTGTCTGGCTCCCTGCCTGCCTGTCTGTCTGTCTCTGTCTGTCCCCCTGTCTCTGTCCCCCTGTCTCTGTCCCCCTGTCTGTCTCCCTGCCTGTGTCCCTGTCCCTGCCTGTGTCCCTGTCTATCTCCCTGTCTGGCTCCCTGCCTGTCTCCCTGTCTCTGTCTCCCTGCCTGTCTCCTGTCTCTGTCTCCCTGTCTCTGTCCCTGCCTGTCTCCCTGTCTGAAACTGCCTGCCTCCCTGCCTGTCTCTCTGTCCATCTCCTTCCTTCCCTGCCTGCCTCTTTCTTCTTCCCTGCCTCCTTCCTTCTTCCCTGCCTGCCTCTTTCCTTCCCTCCCTGCAGTATTTAGATGTTCCAATTAAACTTCATAACCTTGTTAGTGTGGAGACTTTACTGACCTGCCCTTTATATCAACTCTGAAGATTCTGCCTGTGTCAGAGGGCAGAAAGCTTATCTGTTCCTTACATCTAAACCTCCAGAACACTGTTGTTTGGCTGGTGTTGAGTAGAAACACTGTTGTTTGGCTGGTGTTGATAGACACTGTGTTTTTGCCTGGGTGGTGTATAGAACACTGTTGTTGGACTGGTGTGATTAGAACACTGTTGTTTTGCCTGGTGGTTGATAGAAACACTGTTGTTTGGCTGGTGTTGATAGAACACTGTTGTTTGGCTGGGTGTTGATTAGAACAACCTGTTGTTTGGCTGGTTGTTGATAGAAACACTGTTGTTTGGCTGGTATTTTTGTTGTTGCGGTTGTTGTTACTTCTGTGTGTTATTCCCTTCCTAGACTATTTTCATGTGGTTAACTAATAGACTGCCAACACTATAACATGAAACACCTTCTTCTCTACAAGCAGTCTGGACAAATCCTATCATAACTGTCCAGTTCCTACTGTCTATCTGGGAGCTTTACTTTAGCAGGATTCTTTCTCTTCAACATCTGGCTATGTCATTATTGCAAATCAATGGGGTTGTAACTTTTGTTGACAATTTCGATACCTTTTGGAAACACAACACGTTTTATAAGGAGGATGGGATCCACCTAAATCATTAGGGTTCCTGGATCCTTTCACAGCATTATAAGGCTGTGATGAGACAATGACTTATCAATGACCCAAGCCTAGCCTCAGTCTAATCCCTATCATTGTGTCACTGAGTCATCATAATGCTTTAGCAAATGTTACATTATACCCAGGGACATTGGTAGACACAATGTAAGTAACCTAATTTAGTTCCCTCTAAATGGCCTGAATGCCTCTGCTGATCCTACAGCTATTGTATGCAGCAATCATGTGTCTATGAACCAGATTTATGCTGTTAGCACTGAGGCGATGTGCCCTAGTAGAAAATCCACTGGTGTGCAAGCTCACCCTTGCACTAACATAAATAACATGAGAATATCTACCTCTGCTAAGCTTCCCAGTAAGCAATGAAAACAAGCCATCATCCCAGAAAAGTGCTCAAAATAGCCCACTTTAACATATGTAGCTTAAGAAACAAGGTCATGAAATTAATAACTTGCTAGTAACAGATTACCATTCATATTCTGACTATCTCTGAAAACTCACTTAGACAATACCTTTGATGATACAGTGGTAGCAATACAAGGTTATAACATCTACAGAAAAGACAGAAAATGCCAACGGTGGAGGTGTTGACCTGCTTTATATTCAGAACCCAATTCCAGTAAAGATTAGAGAGGATCTCAGTTAATACTGTTAAGATTTAGCTCAATTGGTAGAGCAGGAGCTTGTAAC
>LR778289.1:41728656-41772525 GCA_902810595.1 Coregonus sp. 'balchen' | reverse complement strand
TAGGTTTTTAGCACAAAACCAGTCTGGTATTTCATTTGGCAGGTCTTTACCAACATACACAGAGACAGATATGTGCACAAATCTGATTCAAGTAGGTTCCTCCCACTCCAAGAACAATATGCACAATCTCAAATACACTCAAGACTAAGTATCCCAGTCTAACAGTGTGTCGTTCTGTTTGAGACTCCTGGCAGGCAGTGCTGGCTGAACAGTTGGCAGAGATTGGACCCGTGCCAGGGTTTCCTTCCTTTTCAAGTGAGATTAGTTTGAAGCCCCTTTAAAAAGTGTGGGATTAAGCCCTTTTGGTTTGTTTTAAATAGGCTACCCACCGTTCCCCTCCGTTCTTTATGATGTGGTGACACTGATGATATCCACTGGTCTTTCTAATGTGTGTGTGTGTGTGTGTGTGTGTGTGTGTGTGTGTGTGTGTGTGTGTGTGTGTGTGTGTGAGACGCTGATGAAGTGTTGGGTCCCATTGGGTTTCCTCTGTTTAATCTCCTGAAGTGGAAATCAGTGGGTCTGATTTCCACTCCAGTGGAAGTGGAAATCAGACCCGACTGTTCTGATATTAATTGATTACACATATTGTTATTCTGTAGATGTAAACAAACAACAGATTGTATACTATTAAGACTGAGATATGTTAATGAGATGCTTGCCTCACCCAACATTATATTTGAGCTCAGGTTGAATTTACACATGTACTCCAATTCTCTCTCTGTCTCTGTCTCTGTCTCTGTCTCTGTCTCTGTCTCTCTATCTTCTCTCTCTCTCCCTCCCCTTATAGTCCATACTTCTGGTTCTGAGAGAATAGTGAGCGGTCCCTCAGATAGCCTGATCTGTAATTGTCAATGCTTCTCTTCCATAAATAATATATTTCTAAAAAACCTAGAACGTCAACTAACTGACTGTGGTATATTTCCATTTTAATAGCAGTAATTCTCTGAAGCCTGAGGGAGCATCCCAAATGGCACCCTATTCCCTATATAGTGCACATCCCAAATGGCACCCTATTCCCTATATAGTGCACATCCCAAATGGCACCCTCATCCTTATATAGTGCACATCCCAAAATGGCACCCTATTCCCTATATAGTGCACATCCCAAATGCCACCCTATTCCCTATATAGTGCACTACTCTGGGCCCAAAATAACACATCCTCGGTGTGTCTGCAGGACCTGTCCTGGCTGCAATGTGCTTTATCAATACCCAAGACTATTTCACACAGGAAGTGGAGATAAAAACAGTCCTGCAGGAACATTTAGTTTTAGTTTCTTGCTCTTCAATTGGTGCTATTTTGAAATTGGTAAAATGTAAGAAATGTGTCAGATTCCCCAGCAGTGCTTCTTCTACTTCTACTGAAATTAGCCCACCCAACTACCTCATCCCCATATTGTTATTTATTTTGCTCATTTGCACCCCAGAATCTCTATTTGCACATCATCTCTTGCACATCTATCATTCCAGTGTTAAAACTAAATTGTAACTATTTTGCACTATAGCCTATTTATTGCCTTACCTCCATAACTTACTACATTTGCACACACTGTATATATATTTTCTGTTGTATTTTTGACTGTACGTTTTGTTTTACCCCATATGTAACTCTGTGTTGTTGTTTTTATCGCACTGCTTTGCTTTATCTTGGCCAGGTCGCAGTTGTAAATGAGAACTTGTTCTCAACTGGCTTCTTACCTGGTTAAATAAAGGTGAAATAAATAAATAAATAAAAACTTATATAATAAAGTAGCCATTATTGAAACCGTTCTTTAAATGCTAGAGAGAGAGTTGTGGCGCAGTGGTCTAAGGCACTGCATCGCAGTGCTAGCTGTGCCACTAGAGATCCTGGTTCGAATCCAGGCTCTGTCGTAGCCGGCCGCGACCGGGAGACCCATGGGGCGGCGCACAATTAGCCAAGCGTCGTCCAGGGTAGGGGAGGGAATGGCCGGCAGGGATGAAGCTCAGTTGGTAGAGCATGGCGTTTGCAACGCCAGGGTTGTGGGTTCGATTCCCACGGGGGGGCCAGTATTAAAATGTATACACTCACTTAACTGTAAGTCCCTCTGGATAAGAGCGTCTGCTCAATGACGTAAATGTAAATGTACAGCTATGGCTCAAATGTGTCTGTATCACTCTGGAAACATGGTAGTGCCTGATCAAAAGCCTCCCTGCTTGTACTTGATCCTTTGAAATGTCTTGAGCCTAAAGGCAGATTACACTCCTCTATATCAACAAATAGGAGCTCATATCACCTGGAGCACATATCCTCTCCAGAAGTCTGTTACACCATATTTAGACTTCAGTCTACACTCTGATACACCATGTTTAGACTTCAGTCTACACTCGGATACACCATGTTTAGACTCAATTGACTGCAGGAGTCCAATGTTTTTTGTTTTTTCCAAGCCACAATGTTGTGATTTATGATACAAATTAGTTTTAATATCACCTAATTAACACCCTCTTAAATCTTACATTACAACAACTTTCATCAAAGCTATTGAATGTGAAGTGCTGAAGTCCTGAGTAATGATATGAATAACTACAAGTTGTAGCAGAGGACATATTCGTGTGGGGTCAAACACTTTACTTGGTCGAGATCTCTCAGCAGTCTCAGAGAAAATGAAAGCAAATTGAAGAGTGGTGTTGAGGAGCAGGATGTGGTGTTGAGGAGCAGGGAGTGGTGTTGAGGAGCAGGGTGTGGTGTTGAGGAGCAGGGAGTGGTGTTGAGGAGCAGGGTGTGGTGTTGAGGAGCAGGGTGTGGTGTTGAGGAGCAGGGTGTGATGTTGAGGAGCAGGGTGTGGTGTTGAGGAGCAGGGTGTGGTGTTGAGGAGCAGGGTGTGGTGTTGAGGAGCAGGGAGTGGTGTTGAGGAGCAGGGTGTGGTGTTGAGGAGCAGGGAGTGGTGTTGAGGAGCAGGGTGTGGTGTTGAGGAGCAGGGTGTGGTGTTGAGGAGCAGGTTGTGGTGTTGAGGAGCAGGGTGTGGTGTTGAGGAGCAGGGTGTGGTGTTGAATAGCAGGGTGTGGTGTTGAGGAGCAGGGGGTGTGGTGTTGAGGAGCAGGGTGTGGTGTTGAGGAGCAGGGAGTGGTGTTGAGGAGCAGGGGGTGTGGTGTTGAGGAGCAGGGTGTGGTGTTGAGGAGCAGGGTGTGGTGTTGAGGAGCAGGGGGTGTGGTGTTGAGGAGCAGGGTGTGGTGTTGAGGAGCAGGGTGTGGTGTTGAGGAGCAGGGTGTGGTGTTTGAGGAGCAGGGTGTGGTGTAGAGGAGCAGGGTGTGGTGTTGAGGAGCAGGGTGTGGTGTTGAGGAGCAGGGTGTGGTGTTGAATAGCAGGGTGTGGTGTTGAGGAGCAGGGGGTGTGGTGTTGAGGAGCAGGGAGTGGTGTTGAGGAGCATGGGGGTGTGGTGTTGAGGAGCAGGGTGTGGGTGGTTGAGGAAGCATGGTGTGGTGTTGAGGAGCAGGGGTGGTGTTGGAGGAGCAAGGGGTGTGGTGTTGAGGAGCAGGGGGTGTGGTGTTGAGGAGCAGGGTGTGGTTGTTGAGGAGCAGGGAGTGGTGTTGAGGAGCAGGGGGGTGTGGTGTTGAGGAGCAGGGTGTGGGTGTTGAGGAGCAGGGGGTGTGGTGTTGAGGAGCAGGGGGGTGTTGTTGAGGAGCAAGGGAGTGGTGTTGAGGAGCAGGGTGTGGTGTTGAGGAGCAGGGTGTGGTGTAGAGGAGCAGGGGGTGTGGTGTTGAGGAGCAGGGGGTGTGGTGTTGAGGAGCAGGGTGTGGTGTTGAGGAGCAGGGAGTGGTGTTGAGGAGCAGGGAGTGGTGTTGAGGAGCAGGGAGTGGTGTTGAGGAGCAGGGTGTGGTGTTGAGGAGCAGGGGGTGTGGTGTTGAGGAGCAGGGGGTGTGGTGTTGAGGAGCAGGGGGTGTGGTGTGCTCTGCAGGGCTACAGGGCTGACTGACTCTGCTCTGAGAGATAGTTGGCATCGGGTCATTGGCAGACGGGCAGATCTGTTGCCATGGCACTCTGGTAGAGTGTGTGTGTGTCTGTGTGTTTGAACGGTAGAGAGTGTCTGTGTGTGTGTGTCTGTGTGTTTGAACGGTAGAGTGTGTGTGTGTGTGTCTGTGTGTGTGTGTCTGTGTGTGTGTATGTGTGTTTGAACGGTAGAGTGTGTGTGACCTCTACAGGAAGTGTGTGTTTGACATCTTAAAGAGTGGTCTGGTTTCTAGTGACCATCTACTGCTGAGTATTACCAACATGTGCCAACATCAACTGACGGGAAGAAAATCTCACTCTTTATTCTAGGAAATGACCATGAGGATGTCAGATGTAAGGATAAGCAGAGTCAATGACCATGAGGATGTCAGATGTAAGGATAAGCAGAGTCAATGACCATGATGATGGGTTCTCTCTTTGTACATTGACTTACTACTGATGATGATGATGATGATGATGATGATGTGGTGTAAAATCTCCTCTAGCTGAGTTATTTTCCCTCTGGGTAATGACCTCTGTATCCTCTGGGTAATGACCTCTGTATCCTCTGGGTAATGACCTCTGTATCCTCTGGGTAATGACCTCTGTATCCTCTGGGTAATGACCTCTGTATCCTCTGGGTAATGACCTCTGTATCCTCTGGGTAATGACCTCTTTATCCTCTGGGAAATGAACTCTGTATCCTCTGGGTAATGACCTCTGTATCCTCTGGGTAATGACCTCTTTATCCTCTGGGAAATGAACTCTGTATCCTCTGGGTAATGTTCTCACTCTGGTTAATGACCTCCTTCCGGTTAATGACCTCTGTATCCTCTGTGTAATAACCTCCCTCAGGGAAATGACCTCCCTTTGAGTATTGACCTCCCTCTGTGTAATGACCTCTGTATCCTCTGGGTAATGACCTCTGTATTCTCTGGCACAGTGTTTTCTTTTGGTTTGGTTTAGAGCGTAGAGGGGACCTTTGGGTTATTTAGATATTCTCAGAGAGAGAGAGAGAGAGAGAGCGAGAGAGCGAGAGAGCGAGAGAGAGAGAGAGAGAGAGAAATAATCTTTATTGGGTCTGGGAGCCCACCACACAAATACTCATACAAAACCGTATTTACACATCAATTAAAAACACAACTCCAATTCCTCCTCCACAGTAACTGAACACAACAGCATCTGAATACCCCATATACTCATAAACAGATCAATATTGTTGACCAGTTTATGATAGGCAAACTCAATTCTTAGTCTTGCTGCCAACATTCCCTCCAGCATTCCCACCACATCCACAGACCCCTGTCCCCGAATACTGTTCTTTCGGGTCTTCCATATGGCTAATTTTGCTGCCCCTAACACAAAATTAAGCAACACAACTACAGCTTTCTGACTAAACCTGTACTTTGGCCCAAATATATACAGTTGGGAAGAGAAAACCTCTCCCAGAGCTGAGAACCAATTAGTGATCAGGTCAATCATCCCGACCAACCTGGGACACTGTAAAAACAGATGTGCCAGTGTTTCAGACTGAGCACAGAATGGACACCCCTCCCCAACAGTAGGATCCAGGTGTACCAGATACATGTTGGTGGCTATGGCTCCATGTATTATCCTCCATTGGAGGTCAGCTGTCCTCTTATCAATAGGCAGTTTGTATAATGTTCGCCAACAGCCTTTTGGGGAGGCACCTGGACCAAGCACACCCGCCCACCTCGTCGATTTTACCCCTTCCAGGGAAGAGGCATGGGACACCTTTACACATATTCTGTACATGGCCTTCTTTCCCACCTCCTTGAACTCCCCCAGCTCCGGGGTATCGAAGGAAAGCAGCATCCCCACGTCCTCCTCGAATGCCCCCGCCGCAGCACTAACAATCAGTGCAGGGAACACATAATCCAGACCCTCCTTCCACCGATCAGAATTGGAAGTGTCAGTCACATACTGCAGATGAAGTACTGGCAAGGAATCACAGACCTCAGCGACGACCTTCCTCAGTAGGCGAGACGATCGGATCCCCGCTCTTTCTCCCAGCTCCTCCAACGACCTATTCCTGTTCCACATCAGATGACCCAGCTTAGTACACCCCACGCCTAACAGGCATGAACGTAGGCTAGCTGAACCCAGAACACGGGACTGGATGGCAGTGTTGTGAAAAAGAGGCTCTTCAAAAAGCCACATCCCTGGTGGTGTGCAGGCCTTACGGGACTTGACCAGAACTCTCCAAGCCTGCATAACAGACTCATAAAATGGAGTCAGGCCAGGCAACTCACCCCCCTCCAGCTTTAAGAGGAAAAGGTGCTTGTCTAAGCCCAAACAGCCCGCTCTCCTCATCAATGCGTAGGCTGTGTCAACCCAGCTAGAACCGTCACTGTACAACAGTCTCTGGGCTGCTTGAAGCCGGAAAGCCATGATCCTGGAAGAAATGTCCACCAGGCCTTGCCCACCCTCGTGCAGTGGCAGGTACAGGGCTGAAGCTTTAATCCAATGTTGTCCAGACCAGAAGAAGTTGACAAGGGTCCTCTGAAGCTCTTGTATCAGACCCTTTGGTGGCTGTAAAATCATTAGTCTGTGCCACAGGGTAGAGGCAGCTAGGTTATTAGCTACCAGTACCCTTCCCCTATAAGACAGCTGGGGCAGCACCCATTTCCATCTTGACAGTCTGGCACACACTTTCTCCACTACACCCTCCCAGTTCTTTTTCTGAAAGACATCGGAGCCTAGAAAAACCCCCAAAGTCTTCATCCCATCTCTGCCCCACTGAAGCCCCCCTGGTAACCGTGGAGCGGACCCCATCTGAAGCTGACCTGCCCACAGCGCTTCACTCTTTCCCCAATTGACTCTAGCTGATGAGGCCCCCTCATACACCTTTAAGGCGTCTGAGAGAACCTTAACATCCTCACGCCCTGTAATAAAAACTGTCACGTCATCTGCATACGCAGACAGTGCTATCGTGGGACCCTTCATTACACCTGGCACAGAGAAACCAGTAAGCTTCGCTCTTAAAAAACAAAGCATTGGTTCAATCGCCAGACTGTATAACTGCCCTGAAATTGGGCATCCCTGCCTGATGCCCCTTTGGACAGGGATGGGACAACTCAAACCACCCCCCACCTTCACCATACACGAGGCCCCAGCATACAGTAACTTCATCCAAGACAAAAAAACATCCCCAAACCCAAAGGCTTTCATTGTTTTAAACAAGTACTGGTGGTCCACACGATCAAAAGCCTTCTCCTGATCCAAAGAAAGTAAACCCACATTTACATCAGACAGTTTACAAATGTCCAAAACATCTCTTATTAGAAACAAGTTGTCAACAATAGAGCGATCAGGTACACAGTAGGACTGGTCCTTGTGGACCAACAATCCCAGATACTCTTTCAACCTGTTTGAGAGACATTTAGAAACAATTTTATATTCTGCACACAGCAAAGCAACAGGTCTCCAATTTTTTATGAGAGCCAAATCCCCCTTTTTTGGCAACAGTGAAAGTACCGCACGTTGACAAGATACAGGAAGAGAGCCCTCATGAAAAGATTCACACACCACTTCATAAAAATCCTCCCCAATAGACCCCCAAAAGTGCTTGTAAAACTCAGATGGTAAACCATCAATGCCAGGGGCTCGGCCTGTTGAGAGCTGCATAACTGCTGTGGACAGCTCTTGCAGTGTAATGTCAGAGTCCAATGCGACTCTTTGCTCAGGTCCCAATTGAGGAAGACCGTGTAACAACTGTTCAGTACACAGAGAGTCACAATCCTCCGCCTTATAGAGGGCAGAATAGAAATCCACGGCATGTTGACGCATTTCACTGTCATCCGTGGTCACCTTCCCATCAGGGAGACGAAGGCAGACCATCTGTTTACGTTGCAATGTCGACTGTCCTAGGTTAAAAAAAAAAGCACTAGGAGCATCCATATCCTTGAGGGAAGCGAAACGAGACCTAATCAAGGCACCCTTCACTCTTTCATGCAGAAACGACCTCAATTCATGTTTCTTGTCCTGTAAGTTCATGACTAGTCCGGGGTCATTCTGAGTGAGCAACTTCAATTCAATAGATTTAATGTTCTGCTCAAGGGCCCTGATAGTCTCTTTAACTTCAATTAGAGACAGAGCAGTATACTGTTGACAAAATAATCGTATTTGGGCCTTCCCAACCTCCCACCATTGTCTCAAGGACTCAAAATTCCCTTTTGTAACCCTCCATTTTTCCCAAAACAACAAAAACCTTTCACAAAACATGACATCATGTAACAATTTAACATTAAAATACCAATAAGATGATGACCTTCGTGGACAGGACAAGTGAATATCAACAGTGACAATATGGTGATCAGAGAAACCCACAGGAGTAATGTCACACCTTCCAACCCTACTACAGTATTGCTCAGATACATACAACCTGTCTAACCTTGCTGCACTGACATGACCTTCATTAACTTTTAGCCATGTGTACTGCCTAACTTTTGCATTCCTTACTCTCCACACATCAGAAAGCTCAAACTCAGTTAATAGACCAGACAGACAAATTGCTGACCGCAGGTGAGGTTCTTCAGCGGTGCGATCAACAGTAAAATCCACTGTACAGTTCCAGTCCCCCCCTAAAACCATACACCCCTCTTGGTCACACTGTCTTAAGGTTTCCTTTATTTTATCAAAACCAACAATACACTCTGTACCCTCATTAGGAGCATAAACATTCAAAAAAAATAAAAAAAACCCCATAACATCCACCTTGACCAATAAAACCCGACCCTTGACAATCTCTGTTGTAGATACCACAGTCACCCCTAAGCCTGAAGAAAACAAGATTGCCACCCCAGCACTGAAACTAGTACCATGACTGAGTATATGCTGCCCCTCCCACCACATACCCCAGTCAGCCGCATTTTCCTCATCACTATGTGTCTCCTGTAGGAAAACTACATTAAGCCTTTTCTGTTTTATTACTTCTAATACCCAAGCCCTCTTATTCCTGTCCCTTCCTCCATTAATGTTGAGAGAACCTACCCTTAGTACCTCCATATAGAAAAGAAAAAGGAAAAGCAGAAGATACCACAGAGAAACCAGACAAAGAGAATAGAACACCCTATGAGGCATAATCATCATCATTATTTAAATTTTCTCTTAACCTGACCACGTTTCCCACCACCCTTTGCTGCTGCAACAGCAGTAACAAATTTCCTCAAGCGAAACCGCTTCTTCTCACTCAACTGGTCTAACCCCACCGTCTTCTGTAACATCACAGTTGACCTCACAAACTTATCAACATCAAAATAATCTGCCAATTTGACAGATTTCCCAAAAGTCTGATCCAGAAACCCTTTTACCTCCTCTAGATCGTAAATTGAGTCCTCACCAGCTGATACCGTATCAAGAGAGATATCCATATCCATATCCTTCTCCTGATCCTCCTCAACTGAGGCCACAGACCACTGACTCCCCTCTACCACATCCCTTTCAACACTCCCCACTTGCACCCCATCACTCGTACCAGGCATCTCCTCCACTACCTGGGAGACTAGCCCCACCTGAACCCCATTACTCGTAGTGGGCATCTCCTCCACTACCTGGGAGACTAGCCCCACCTGAACCCCATTACTCGTAGTGGGCATCTCCCCCACTACCTGGGAGACTAGCCCCGCCTGAACCCCATTACTCGTAGTGGGCATCTCCTCCACTACCTGGGAGACTAGCCCCCCCTGTAACCCAGCACTCATAGTGGGCATCTCCTCCACTACCTGGGAGACTAGCCCCCCCTGTACCCCAGCACTCATAGTGGGCATCTCCTCCACTACCTGGGAGATGAGCTCCACATGAACCCTCTCCTGTAACCCATTACTTGTAGTGGGCATCTCCTCCACTACCTGGGAGATTAGCTCCACATGTACCCCCTCCTGTACCACAGCACTCGTACTGGGCACCTCCTCACCAGTCTGAGGAAATGGCCCTTCAGATCCATCCTTACCTTCTACAACAAAAAAATCCCCCTGCATAACATTTCCCTCTGGTACAAGTTGCACCTCTGTGCCCTCAACACGGACAACTTGTTCCTCAGCAACAGATGCGTGCGGCTGCTCTACCACTGTCAGCCCACCTCTTCCTACATCAGTGGGCCCAGGCGTTACGAGGACCACCTGCGCCCCTCCCTCTGCCTTCTCCCTTTTCGGGCAAGCATGTCGCTTATGACCAACATCCCCACACTCAAAACACCGTTGACTACCTGTACTAGCATAAGCCATATACAATCTATTGTCATACTTGACTTTAAACGATAACTCCAAAGTCTGTTCCGGTGAGTCCAAAAACATAAACACCTGTCGCCGAAACGACATTACCTGTTTCAACGCCGGGTGTTTGCAACCCAATGGGACAACCTTAATTGAACTTGCAAACTTCCCAAAGCGCAATAACTCGCGCTCCAATAGCTCATTTGGAATGAACGGCGGTACATTTGAAATCGTTACCCTTGTTGACGGAGAAAAAAGCGGCGTAACTTGAATAAACATTCCTTTAAGAAGTATGCCATGCTCAACCATACGATCAACAAGGCGCTCTTCTTTAAGAAATACCACCACCGCTTTATTCATCCGTGACGCATAAGCAACATTCTCATATCCTACCTTCTCTCCTACGGCGACCAGAACCTCTTCCACCGTGACAGTAGCTTCAGTAACACACCTAAAGCCGTGCCGAAGTGACAGGGACGGCGTCCCGATTCGGGCCGCCATCCCCACCAAAATCAGGGTAATTTCGACACGAAAAACAATATACTTAATTCTACCGCAACAAAAAAATAGAAATAATAACCTTAATCATGCATAGAAGAGAAAAAGGATATCACCAAGAAAAGGAAAACCCAGGATATCTAACTCTACACAACACTCGCACTTAGCACTCACTCAAACAATTCCCAGCACGCACCAAACACTCCCAGCATGCAGAGAGAGAGAGAGAACACAGGCCATCATATTGTGATCGGCCATATTGTGAGGGGCCAGAGACAATATTTATCCTCATCTATTCCATATATATATAATATTTATTATATTCCAAAGCTTGGTATCTATCTTTGATGCTTCATTTCATTTGATATAATTAGATAGTCTTCTCAGTAACACTTGTGATAATATATATATTATAGTCCTCTCAGTAACACTTGTGATAATATATATATTGATATAATTAGATAGTCCTCTCAGTAACACTTGTGATAATATATATATTGATATAATTAGATAGTCCTCCCAGTAACACTTGTGATAATATATATTCATATAATTAGATAGTCCTCTCAGTAACACTTGTGATAATATATATATATATATATATATTCATATAATTAGATAGTCCTCTCAGTAACACTTGTGATAATATATATATTGATATAATTAGATAGTCCTCTCAGTAACACTTGTGATAATATATATATATATATTCATATATATAGATAGTCCTCTCAGTAACACTTGTGATAATATATATATTATAGTCCTCTCAGTAACACTTGTGATAATATATATATTATAGTCCTCTCAGTAACACTTGTGATAATATATATATTGATATAATTAGATAGTCCTCTCAGTAACACTTGTGATAATATATATATATATTCATATAATTAGATAGTCCTCTCAGTAACACTTGTGATAATATATATATTGATATAATTAGATAGTCCTCTCAGTAACACTTGTGATAATATATATATTGATATAATTAGATAGTCCTCTCAGTAACACTTGTGATAATATATATATATATTCATATAATTAGATAGTCCTCTCAGTAACACTTGTGATAATATATATATATATATATATATATATATATATATATATATATATATATATATAGATAGATAGTCCTCTCAGTAACACTTGTGATAATATATATATTAATATAATTAGATAGTCCTCTCAGTAACACTTGTGATAATATATATATTAATATAATTAGATAGTCCTCTCAGTAACACTTGTGATAATATATAATAATAATAATAATATGCCATTTAGCAGACGCTTTTATCCAAAGCGACTTACAGTCATGCGTGCATACATTTTTTGTGTATGGGTGGTCCCGGGGATCGAACCCACTACCTTGGCGTTACAAGCGCCGTGCTCTACCAGCTGAGCTACAGAGGACCACCATATATATATTGATATAATTAGATAGTCCTCTCAGTAACACTTGTGATAATATATATATATTCATATAATTAGATAGTCCTCTCAGTAACACTTGTGATAATATATATATATATATATATATATATATATATAGATAGTCCTCTCAGTAACACTTGTGATAATATATATATTGATATAATTAGATAGTCCTCTCAGTAACACTTGTGATAATATATATATTGATATAATTAGATAGTCCTCTCAGTAACACTTGTGATAATATATATATATTGATATAATTAGATAGTCCTCTCAGTAACACTTGTGATAATATATATATATATTGATATAATTAGATAGTCCTCTCAGTAACACTTGTGATAATATATATATATTGATATAATTAGATAGTCCTCTCAGTAACACTTGTGATAATATATATATTCATATAATTAGATAGTCCTCTCAGTAACACTTGTGATAATATATATATTCATATAATTAGATAGTCCTCTCAGTAACACTTGTGATAATATATATATATATATATATATATATATATATATATATATATAGATAGTCATCTCAGTAACACTTGTGATAATATATATATTGATATAATTAGATAGTCCTCTCAGTAACACTTGTGATAATATATATATATTCATATAATTAGATAGTCCTCTCAGTAACACTTGTGATAATATATATACAGTGAGGGAAAAAAGTATTTGATCCCCTGCTGATTTTGTACGTTTGCCCACTGACAAAGAAATGATCAGTCTATAATTTAAATGGTAGGTTTATTTGAACAGTGAGAGACAGAATAACAACAACAAAAATCCAGAAAAACGCATGTCAAAAATTTTATAAATTGATTTGCATTTTAATGAGGGAAATAAGTATTTGACCCCCTCTCAATCAGAAAGATTTCTGGCTCCCAGGTGTCTTTTATACAGGTAACGAGCTGAGATTAGGAGCAC
Source organism: Coregonus sp. 'balchen' (assembly GCA_902810595.1). Lineage (NCBI taxonomy): Eukaryota > Metazoa > Chordata > Actinopteri > Salmoniformes > Salmonidae > Coregonus > Coregonus sp. 'balchen'. Next base: position 41,759,456 of record LR778289.1, on the reverse strand, counting down.
ACTCTTAAAGGGAGTGCTCCTAATCACAGTTTGTTACCTGTATAAAAGACACCTGTCCACAGAAGCAATCAATCAATCCGATTCCAAACTCTCCACCATGGCCAAGACCAAAGAGCTCTCCAAGGATGTCAGGGACAAGATTGTAGACCTACACAAGGCTGGAATGGGCTACAAGACCATCGTCAAGCAGCTTGGTGAGAAGGTGACAACAGTTGGTGCGATTATTCGCAAATGGAAGAAACACAAAATAACTGTCAATCTCCCTCGGCCTGGGGCTCCATGCAAGATCTCACCTCGTGGAGTTGCAATGATCATGAGAACGTTGTGGAATCAGCCCAAAACTACACGGGAGGATCTTGTCAATGATCAAGGCAGCTGGGACCATAGTCACCAAGAAAACTATTGGTAACACTCTACGCCGTGAAGGACTGAAATCCTGCAGCGCCCGCAAGGTCCCCCTGCTCAAGAAGGCACATATACAGGCCCGTCTGAAGTTTGCCAATGAACATCTGAATGATTCAGAGGAGAACTGGGTGAAAGTGTTGTGGTCAGATGAGACCAAAATCGAGCTATTTGGCATCAACTCAACTCGCCGTGTTTGGAGGAGGAGGAATGCTGCCTATGACCCCAAGAACACCATCCCCACCGTCAAACATGGAGGTGGAAACATTATGCTTTGGGGGTGTTTTTCTGCTAAGGGGACAGGACAACTTCACCGCATCAAAGGGACGATGGACGGCGCCATGTACCGTCAAATCTTGGGTGAGAACCTCCTTCCCTCAGCCAGGGCATTGAACATGTGTCGTGGATGGGTATTCCAGCATGACAATGACCCAAAACACACGGCCAAGGCAACAAAGGAGTGGCTCAAGAAGAAGCACATTAAGGTCCTGGAGTGGCCTAGCCAGTCTCTAGACCTTAATCGCATAGAAAATCTGTGGAGGCAGCTGAAGGTTCGAGTTGCCAAACGTCAGCCTCAAAACCTTAATGACTTGGAGAAGATCTGCAAAGAGGAGTGAGACAAAAACCCTCCTGAGATGTGTGCAAACCTGGTGGCCAACTACAAGAAACGTCTGACCTCTGTGATTGCCAACAAGGGTTTTGCCACTAAGTACTAAGTCATGTTTTGCAGAGGGGTCAAATACTTATTTCCCTCATTAAAATGCAAATCAATTGATAACATTCTTGACATGCGTTTTTCTGGATTTTTTTGTTGTTATTCTGTCTCTCACTGTTCAAATAAACCTACCATTAAAATAATAGACTGATCATTTCTTTGTCAGTGGGCAAACGTACAAAATCAGCAGGGGATCAAATACTTTTTTCCCTCACTGTATATATTCATATAATTAGATAGTCCTCTCAGTAACACTTGTGATTATATATATATATTGATATAATTAGATAGTCCTCTCAGTAACACTTGTGATAATATATATATATATATATATATATATATATATATATATATATATATATATATATATATATAGATATATATAGATAGTCCTCTCAGTAACACTTGTGATAATATATATATATATATATATAATTAGATAGTCCTCTCAGTAACACTTGTGATAATATATATATATTGATATAATTAGATAGTCCTCTCAGTAACACTTGTGATAATATATATATATATATATAATTAGATAGTCCTCTCAGTAACACTTGTGATAATATATATATTGATATAATTAGATAGTCCTCTCAGTACACTTGTGATAATATATATTGATATAACTAGATAGTCCTCTCAGTAACACTTGTGATAATATATATATTGATATAATTAGATAGTCCTCTCAGTAACACTTGTGATAATATATATATTGATATAATTAGATTAGTCCTCTCAGTAACACTTGTGATAATATATATATTGATATAATTAGATAGTCCTCTCAGTAACACTGTGATAATATATATATATTGATATAATTAGATGTCCTCTCAGTAACACTTGTGATAATATATATATATTCATATAATTAATAGTCCTCTCAGTAACACTTGTGATATATATATATATATCATATATATATATATATATATATAGATATATCTATATATATATTATATATATATATATATATATTATATAGTCCTCTCAGTAACACTTGTGATAATATATATATTGATATAATTAGATAGTCCTCTCAGTAACACCTGTGATAATATATATATTGATATAATTAGATAGTCCTCTCAGTAACACTTGTGATAATATATATATTGATATAATTAGATAGTCCTCTCAGTAACACTTGTGATAATATATATATTGATATAATTAGATAGTCCTCTCAGTAACACTTGTGATAATATATATATTGATATAATTAGATAGTCCTCTCAGTAACACTTGTGATAATATATATATATATATATATATATATATATATATATATATATAATATTGATAGTCCTCTCAGTAACTCTTGCCACTGTTTTCCACTCTGTTGCTCTGTCCAGGCATAAAGCACACACATTCCTGTCCAGTTGAAAAGACTTGTAATGGCCATTGAAACCATCTGTTATTTTTTATATACAATCTGTCTGACCTCTGTTGTGTTTTCTGTGTGTGTGTGTGTGTGTGTGTGTGTGTGTGTGTGTGTGTGTACTGTATGTAACTTGGGAGGGAAGTGTTGCACCAAACACAGAACCAACAACGGTATCCTACCACTAATACACCTGGAGACACACTGGAGCTTCTACCTCCTGGCCTGTCTACACTGTCAGAGAAAGATAAAAGGGCTCTCTTGTGGATATCATTGGATGGTGGTGGTACACAGGGCATTCTGACAAACATGGGGCTGTTTGAAAAGTACATGTAACGTTCTTTTTTAGGACGCTGTTAAAACATAATATTCCCAATGGCGCTGAGAGACGAACACACTCTGGCTTCAAAACAGGAATCGAGGCCATTTTCACACAGATGGTTTTTAGTGTTTCTTGCTTTTACTGTGGAGTTAAATGATTTTCTGTTTCACTGGCGTAGGGCTGCTGTAATGTGTAACGTAATGAAGTCAGCGTTCTCCCTCTCTGTGTCCCAAATGACTTCCCATGTCCTGCATAGTGCACTACTTTTGACCAGGGCCGTTTTGGTCTGCAGCCCCAGTCTGAGGTGGTAGGCGATAAGTCGATATTGTTGTGGATTACTGGATGTTCTTCTCATGGCTATTGTAACGTTCTAAAAGCGACTTTATGTTTCTAGGTTGACATTTCAGTGATGTGCAGCATCTTTATACAACCACATACAAAAAAATATTGGTCAATCGAAAATCATCTGTTCTTTCGACCAATCGATTGATTGACATTTTTTAAAGTGTATTTTTCCATATATAGACACACCCTATATATTTTAATAAAATCGACTATATGCATTGAGCTTGTGTGATGCTTTAAGCTTACGGTTTGATTAAATAAGACAAATGCCTCAAGAGGGCACCAGAGATCTAGATAACCAGAAGAAAACAACCTTAACCTGACCCAACTATTCTCCTCCTGCTCCTGCTGGCTTTCACAGATTCTGACGTTACTCTCCTGAAGTTGCCGGTAATAAGCTACACAAGGAATCAGCAATATTTCTCATGTGGATTGCCAATTTATCTTACAATTTCTACCGATCTGCGTGCCAGTTATGGTTTTCATATGCACATTTTCGTGAAACAGTTTAATTTAATTTTGACTTGGGCAGGAGCTCACCGGCGCAGAGTACCGGCACCTCAGATTTCTACTGCTTGAGCTCCTGTTCCTCTTACAGAATATTAGCTCCAAGATATTGTGGAGCTTCTGCACCTTAATATACACAGTAACGGCACCCAACATGAGTACTGGAACCTATTTCAGTCCAAGTCAAGCACTGATAAGAAGTAATCAGGGAGGCCTATTTTATGACGTTTCCACTGGATCAGAGCATGACATTATTCCTGTTCACGCTGAGTGGTTATCGAAAGGGAGAAAGCAGGATTTTTTTCTCTCCAGAATACATTGAGAAACTATTGTAATTCTCATTGGATATAAAAACAGACTTTACGGGTGATACGACCTCAGCGACAGCCTATAGAAATATCTTATTAAACTTTTAGGTTAGCCAACCATTACATTTTAAATTTTACATCTTGCAGACGCTCTTATCCAGTGCGACATACAGTTGGTGCTTTCGGTGCTAGGCAACCACATCTCACAGTCAGTAAAACGCTCCTCAGTAAAGCAGCTGTCGCGCCCTGGCCTATAGAACTCTAGCTAGTTTGATCAGGGTGTGAATATATTCTAGGTTTGTATTTCTATGTCTGGCCGGGTGTGGTTCCCAATCAGAGGCAGCGGTCGCTCGTTGTCTCTGATTGGGGGATCATACTTAGGCAGCCAGTTTTCCTGCCTGTGTTGTGGGATCTTGTTGTGTTCCTGTTTTAGGCTTGTGTGTTAGCCCTTTGGACCGTCACGGTTAAAAAGTTTTGTTATTTTGGTTACTGTGTCGTGTGTTTATTCTTTAATAAACATGTACGCCTTTCACGCTGCACCTTGGTCCGTCCCGTTTCCTTAACATGTACGCCTTTCACGCTGCAACCTTGGTCCGTCCCGTTCCTTAACATGTACGCCTTTCACGCTGCACCTTGGTCCGTCCCGTTCCTTAACATGTACGCCTTTCACGCTGCACCTTGGTCCGTCCCGTTCCTTAACATGTACGCCTTTCACGCTGCACCTTGGTCCGTCCCGTTCCTTAACATGTACGCCTTTCACGCTGCACCTTGGTCCGTCCCGTTCCTTAACGTACGTGACAGCAGCTTTCAGCGACATCAGTGCTGGGTAAAACAACCACATCTCACAGTCAGTAAAACGTTCCTCAGTAAAGAAGATTTCAGCAACATCAGTGCTGGGTGAGAACAGACAGGTGCAATACAGTACGCAGAACCCTGACATTCAAATGGTCCAATAACTTACAGTACATTGATCATGTTGCCTATCATCACTATTGATTATCAGTCCTGTTTCGCCAACTGACGTCTGTTATGTTGTCTGTGAGGGATTTCTCAGAAAATAAGATTGTTGATGGCGTTCCACTTGAAATGCAGAGAGAGAGAGAGAGAGAGAGAGAGAGAGAGAGAGAGAGAGAGAGAGAGAGAGAAGAGAGAGAGAGAGAGAGATAGAGAGAGAGAGAGAGAGATAGAGGAGAGAGAGAGATAGAGAGCTAGAGAGAGAGAGATAGAGAGCGATATGCAGAGAATTCCTTCTCTATCGATCTATCTATTAGTCTTCTCTCGATACCTCTCTTCTGCCATCTTCCCGCTGCTCTTTCATCTACATTCTCTCTCTATATCACTCCTAGATGGCAGTGCTCATGTGTTTTGTTACTATCTTCCACATGTGGTTGGTATATGCTGAGATTCCACTATTACAGGTACTATACATGGATGCGTCCCTAATGACACCCTATTCCCTTTCTAGTACAGCACTCCAACACCCACAGGGCCCTGGTCTAAAGTAGTGCACTATATAGGGAATAGGGTGCCATAGGGCCCTGGTCTAAGTGTAGTGCACTATATAGGGTGTCATAGGGCTCTGGTCTAAAGTAGTGCACTATATAGGGAATAGGGTGCCATAGGGCCCTGGTCTACAGTAGTGCACTATATAGGGTGTCATAGGGCTCTGGTCTAAAGTAGTGCACTATATAGGGAATAGGGTGCCATTCTCTGGTCTAAAGTAGTGCACTATATAGGGAATAGGGTGCCATTCTCTGGTCTAAAGTAGTGCACTATATAGGGAATAGGGTGTCATAGGGCTCTGGTCTAAAGTAGTGCACTATGTAGGGAATAGGGTGTCATAGGGCTCTGGTCTAAAGTAGTGCACTATATAGGGAATAGGGTGCCATTTGGGATGCAACCTATTGCTCTTAGTACTTCTCCCATCAAACCAAAATTGTGACCCGTTCCAGGAAGCTAGGAGTATGTCTCACTTCACTACTAAACAGGAGAGGCATTTGAACGTATTACATGTTGTTTTTTATCAAAATGTTTTGTTTTTATTTACAGCCTCAAGTCTTCTTGGGTATGACGCTACAAGCTTGGCACACCTGTATTTGGGGAGTTTCTGCCATTCTTCTCTGCAGATCCTCTCAAGCTCTGTAAGGTTGGATGGGGAGCATCGCTGCACAGCTATTTTCAGGTCTCTCCAGAGATGTTCGATCGGGTTCAAGTCCGGGCTCTGGCTGGGCCACACAAGGACATTCAGAGACTTGTCCCGAAGCCACTCCTGCGTTGTCTTGGCTGTGTGCTTTGGGTCGTTGTCCTGTTGGAAGGTAAATCTTCGCCCCAGTCTGAGGTCCTGAGCGCTCTGGAGCAGGTTTTCATCAAGGATCTCTCTGTACTTTGCTCCGTTCATTTTTCCCTTGATCCTGACTAGTCTCCCAGTCCCTGTCGCTGAAAAACATCCCCACAGCATGATGCTGCCACCACCATGCTTCACCGTAGGGATGGTGCCAGGTTTCCTCCAGACGTGACATTCAGGCCAAATACACTGCTCCAAAAAATTAAGGGAACACTTAAACAACACATCCTAGATCTGAATGAATGAAATAATGTTATTAAATACTTTTTTCTTTACATAGTTGAATGTGCTGACAACAAAATCACACAAAAATTATCAATGGAAATCAAATGTATCAACCCATGGAGGTCTGGATTTGGAGTCACCCTCAAAATTAAAGTGGAAAACCACACTACAGGCTGATCCAACTTTGATGTAATGTCCTTAAAACAAGTCAAAATGAGGCTCAGTAGTGTGTGTGGCCTCCACGTGCCTGTATGACCTCCCTACAACGCCTGGGCATGCTCCTGATGAGGTGGCGGATGGTCTCCTGAGGGATCTCCTCCCAGACCTGGACTAAAGCATCCGCCAACTCCTGGACAGTCTGTGGTGCAACGTGGCGTTGGTGGATGGAGCAAGACATGATGTCCCAGATGTGCTCAATTGGATTCAGTTCTGGGGAACGGGTGGGCCAGTCCATAGCATCAATGCCTTCCTCTTGCAGGAACTGCTGACACACTCCAGCCACATGAGGTCTAGCATTGTCTTGCATTAGGAGAAACCCAGGGCAACCGCACCAGCATATGGTCTCACAAGGGGTCTGAGGATCTCATCTCGGTACCTAATGGCAGTCAGGCTACCTCTGGCGAGCACATGGAGGGCTGTGCGGCCCCCCAAAGAAATGCCACCCCACACCATGACTGACCCACCGCCAAACTGGTCATGCTGGAGGATGTTGTAGGCAGCAAAACGTTCTCCACGGCGTCTCCAGACTCTGTCACGTCTGTCACATGTGCTCAGTGTGAACCTGCTTTCATCTGTGAAGAGCACAGGGCGCCAGTGGCAAATTTGCCAATCTTGGTGTTCTCTGGCAAATGCCAAACGTCCTGCACGGTGTTGGGCTGTAAGCACAATCCCCACCTGTGGACGTCGGGCCCTCATACCACCCTCATGGAGTCTGTTTCTGACCGTTTGAGCAGACACATGCACATTTGTGGCCTGCTGGAGGTCATTTTGCAGGGCTCTGGCAGTGCTCCTCCTGCTCCTCCTTGTACAAAGGCGGAGGTAGCGGTCCTGCTGCTGGGTTGTTGCCCTCCTACGGCCTCCTCCACGTCTCCTGATGTACTGGCCTGTCTCCTGGTAGCGCCTCCATGCTCTGGACACTACGCTGACAGACACAGCAAACCTTCTTGTCACAGCTCGCATTGATGTGCCATCCTGGATGAGCTGCACTACCTGAGCCACTTGTGTGGGTTGTAGACTCCGTCTCATGCTACCACTAGAGTGAAAGCACCAAAGTGACCAAAACATCAGCCAGGAAGCATAGGAACTGAGAAGTGGTCTGTGGTCACCACCTGCAGAACCACTTCTTTATTGGGGGTGTCTTGCTAATTGCCTATAATTTCCACCTGTTGTCTATTCCATTTGCACAACAGCATGTGCAATTTATTGTCAATCAGTGTTGCTTCCTAAGTGGACAGTTTGATTTCACAGAAGTGTGATTGACTTGGAGTTACATTGTGTTGTTTAAGTGTTCCCTTTACTTTTTTGAGCAGTGTAGTTCAATCTTGGTTTCATTAGACCAGATAATCTTGTTTCTCATGGTCTGAGAGTCCTTCAGGTGCCTTTTGGCAAACTCCAAGTGGGCTGTCATCAAATCAAATGAAATTGTATTTGTCACATACACGTGTTTAGCAGGTTATTGCGGGTGTAGTGAAATGCTTGTGCTTCTAGCTCCGACAGTGCAGTAATATCTAACAAGTAATATCAAACAATTTCATAACATATACCCAATACACACAAATATAGTAAGGAATGGAATTTGCGAGGGATGGCTATTTAACAGTCTGATGGCCTTGAGATAGAAGCTGTTTTTCATTCTCTTGGTCCCAGCTTTGATGCACTTGTACTGACCTCGCCTTCTGGATGATAGCGGGGTGAACAGGCAGTGGCTCGGGTGGTTGATGTCCTTGATGATCTTTTTGGCCTTCCTGTGACATCTCTAGGAAGAGTCTTGGTGGTTCCAAACTTCTTCCATTTAAGAATGATGGAGGCCACTGTGTTCTTGGGGACCTTCAATGCTGCAGACTTTTTTTGTACCCTTCCCCAGTTCTGTGCCTCGACACAATCCTTTCTCGGAGCTCTACAGACAATTCCTTCGACCTCATGGCTTGGTTTTTGCTCTGACATGCACTGTCAACTGTGGGACCTTATATAGACAGGTGTGTGCCTTTCCAAATCATGTCCAATCAATTGAATTTACCACAGGTGGACTCCAGTCAAGTTGTAGAAACATCTCAAGGATGATCAATGGAAACAGGATGCACCTGAGCTCAATTTCGAGTCTCATAGCAAAGGATCTGAATATTTATTAAATGCGTACTGGAAAACAAAACACACAGGTGAATATCCCGGCGATAAAAGTAACATAATGCTCAACACGAGCTAGCGACACCTCCACATGGAACAATAACACACAAAGACATGGGGGAGCAGAGGGGATAATTATACAGAGACTGATGAGGAGATATGAACCAGGTTTGTGTGAAAAACAAGACAAAACCAATGGAATGATGAAAAGAGGAGTGGCTAGAAGGCCGGTGACGACGAACGCCGAAGCCTGCCCGAACCAGGAGATGAGGCAGCTTCGGAGGCAGTCGTGGCAATTACTTTTTTTATATTTTAAAATCCGACTTTTTATTTAAAAATATATATATTTTCCTTTAAAATAAAAAGGCGTATTTTAAAATATAAAAAAGTCAAAGGGTCTGCATACTTTTGTTGACTTTTTATATTTTAAAAGCCTTTTGCACTGAATGCACTGTATATATATATATAATGGATTGGTCTGCCATGTAGCAAGATTCTCTCTATAACATGAGCTGCTCAGTATGTAGATAATCCTTGCTACCGCTGCTTTTTTGAAACTAACTAAGATTTACGGTGGAAATATACAGCGGAGATCATCCATTCACCCACACCACGTCTCACAAAGACACGGTGGTTGGAACCAAAAATCTCCAATTTGGACTCCAGACCAAAGGACACATTGCTCGTGTTTCTTGGCCCAAGCAAGTCTCTTCTTCTTATTGGTGTCCTTTAGTAGTGGTTTCTTTGCAGCAATTCGACCATGAAAGCCTGATTCACACAGTCTCCTCTGAACCGTCGATGTTGAGATGTGTCTGTTACTTGAACTCTGTGAAACATTTATTTGGGCTGCAATTTCTGAGGCTGGTAACTCTAATGAACTTATCCTCTGCAGCAGAGGTAACTCTGGGTCTTCCATTCCTGTGGCGGTCCTCATGAGAGCCAGTTTCATCATAGCGCTTGATGGTTTTTGCGACTGCACTTGAAGAAACTTTAAAAGTTCTTGAAATGTTCCGTATTGACTGACCTTCATGTCTTAAAGTAATGATGGACTGTCGTTTCTCTTTGCTTATTTGAGCTGTTCTTGCCATAATATGGACTTGGTCTTTTACCAAATAGGGCTATCTTCTGTATACCCCCCTTACCTTGTCACAACACAACTGATTGGCTCAAACGCATTAAGAAGGAAAAAATTCCACAAATTAACTTTTAAGAAGGCACACCTGTTAATTGAAATGCATTCCAGGTGACTACCTCATGAAGCTGGTTGAGAGAATGGCAAGAGTGTGCAAAGCTGTCATCAAGGTAAAGGGTGGCTATTTGTTTAACACTTTTTTGGTTACTACATGATTCCATATGTGTTACTTCATAGTTTTGATGTCTTCACTATTATTCTACAATGTAGAAAATAGTAAAACTAAAGGAAAACCCTGGAATGAGTAGGTGTTCTAAAAACTTTTGACAGTAGTATATATATATCTATGTGTGTAGGTGTCCCAAAACTTTTGACTGGTTACTGGGTATACGGTATTACAGCCCAAAGACCCCGGTATATATACGGTATACAGGCCCAAGACACCCCGGTATTGGGATATATACGGTATACAGCCCAAGACCCCAGTAGGATATATACCGGATATACAAGACCCTGTCTTATATACGGTTATACAGCTCAAGACCCCGTTATATATACGGTTTCTTACAGCCCAAGGACCCCGGTATATATACGGTTATACAGCCCAAGGGACCACCGGTATATTTACGGTTATTACAGCCCAAGACCCCGGTATATATTACGGTATACAAAGGCCCCTGGTATGATATATCGGGTTATAATCAGCCCAAGACCCCGGTTTATTATATACGGTATACCCAAGACCCTGGTATATATACGGTATACAGCCCAAGACCCCGGTATATATAGGGTTTTATACAGCCCAAGACCCCGGTATATATACGGTATACAGCCCAAGACCCCGGTTTATATACGGTTATACAGCAGACCCCGGTATATATACGGTATACAGCCCAAGACCCGGTATATATATACGGTATTACACCCAAGACCCCGGTATAATATCCGGTTTTTAAAAGCCCAAGACCCCGGTATATATACGGTATACAGCCCAGACCCCGGTATATATACGGTATACAGCCCAAGACCCCGGTATATATACGGTATACAGCCCAAGACCCCGGTATATATACGGTATCAGCCCAAGACCCCGGGTATATATACGGTATACAGCCCAAGACCCGGTATATATACGGTATACAGCCCAAGACCCGGTATATATACGGTATACACCCCAAGACCCCGGTATATAACGGTTAATTACATCAGCCCAAGACCCCGGTGTTATATATTACGGTATACAGCCCAAGACCCCGGTGTATATACGGTATACAGCCCAAGACCCCGGTATATATACGGTATACAGCCCAAGCCCCGGTATATATACGGTATACAGCCCAAGACCCCGGTGTTATATCGGTATACAGCCCAAGACCCCGGTGTATATATACGGTATACAGCCCAAGACCCTGGTATATATACGGTATACAGCCCAAGACCCCGGTATATATATGGTATACAAGACCCTGGTATATATACGGTATACAGCCCAAGACCCCGGTATATATACGGTATACAAGACCCTGGTATATATACGGTTATACAGCCCAAGACCCCGGTATATATACGGTATACAGCCCAAGACCCCGGTATATAAAACGGTATACAGCCCAAGACCCCGGTATATATACGGTATACAGCCCAAGACCCGGTATATATACGGTATACAAGACCCCGGTATATATACGGTCTACAGCCCAAGACCCCGGTATATATTACGGTATACAAAGACCCTGGTATATATACGGTATACAGCCCAAGACCCCGGTATATATACGGTATACAGCCCAAGACCCCGGTATATATATACGGTATACAGCCCAAGACCCCTTTTTGTATATACGGTATAAGCCCAAGACCCCGGTATATATACGGTATACAGCCCAAGACCCCGGTGTATATACGGTATACAGCCCAAGACCCCGGTATATATACGGTATACAGCCCAAGACCCTGGTATATATACGGTAAAACAGCCCAAGACCCCGGTTATATATACGGTATACACAGATCCCGGTGTATATATACGGTATACAGCCCAAGACCCCGGTGTATATATACGGTATACAAGCCACCCCCGTATATATACGGTATACACCAAGACCCCTGTATATATACGGTATACAGCCCAAGACCCCGGTGTTATATATACGGTATACAGCCCAAGACCCCGGTATATATACGGTATACAGCCCAAGACCCGGTATATTACAGTACACAAGCCCAAGACCCCCGGTATATATACGGTATACAGCCCAAGACCCGTTGTATATATACGGTATACAGCCCAAGCCCTGGTATATATATCGGTATACAGCCCAAGACCCTGGTTATATATACGGTATACAGCCCAAGACCCCGTTGTATATATACGGTATACAGCCCAAGACCCTGGTATATATACGGTATACAGCCCAAGACCCTGTTTATATATACGGTATACAGCCCAAGACCCCGGTTATATACGGCTATACAGCCCAAGACCCCGGTTATATATACGGTATACAGCCCAAGACCCCGGTATATATACGGTATACAGCCAAGACCCCGGTTTATATATACGGTATACAGCCCAAGACCCCGGTGTATATATACGGTTACAGCCCAAAGACCCCGGTATATATACGGTATACAGCCAAGACCCCGGTATATATCGGTTCGGTGCCCAAGACCCCGGTGTATATACGGTATACAGCCAAGACACCGGTATATATATACGGTATACAGCCCAAGACACCGGTATATATACGGTATACAGCCCAAGACCCCGGTATATATACGGTATACAGCCCAAGACCCCGGTATATATATACGGTATACAGCCCAAGACCCCGGTATATATACGGTATACAGCCCAAGACCCTGGTATATATACGGTATACAGCCCAAGACCCCGGTATATATATACGGTATACAGCCCAAGACCCCGGTATATATATCGGTATACAGCCCAAGACCCCGGTATATATACGGTATACAGCCCAAGACCCTGGTATATATACGGTATACAGCCCAAGACCCCGTATATATACGGTATACAGCCCAGACACCGGTATATATACGGTATACAGCCCAAGACCCCGGTTATATATACGGTATACAGCCCAAGACCCCGGATATATACGGTATACAGCCCAAGACCCCGGTATATATACGGTATACAGCCCAAGACCCTGGTATATATACGGTATACAGCCCAAGACCCGGTTTATATATACGGTATACAGCCCAAGACCCCGGTATTATATATACGGTATACAGCCCAAGACCCGGTATATATACGGTATACAGCCCAAGACCTGGTTATATATACGGTATACAGCCCAAGACCCCGGTATATATATACGGTATACAGCCCAAGACCCCGGTTTATATACGGTATACAGCCCAAGACCCCGGTATTATATAGTATACAGCCCAAGACCCCGGTGTATATATCGGTATACAGCCCAAGACCCGGTATATATACGGTACAGCCCAAGACCCCGGTGTATATATACGGTATACAGCCCAAGACCCTGGTATATATACGGTATACAGCCCAAGACCCCGGTATATATACGGTATACAGCCCAAGACCCTGGTATATATACGGTATACAGCCCAAGACCCCGGTTATATATACGGTATAAAAGCCACAAGACCCCGGTGTTATACGGTATACAGTCAAGACCCCGGTATATATACGGTATACAGCCCAAGACCCCGGTATATATACGGTATAACAGCCCAAGACCCCGGTATATATACGGTATACAGCCCAAGACCCGGTATATATACGGTATACAGCCCAAGACCCCAGTATATATACGGTATACAGCCCAAGACCCCGGTTATATATACGGTATACAGCCCAAGACCCCGGTGTATATACGGTATACAGTCCAAGACCCCGGTATATATACGGTATACAGCCCAAGACCCCGGTATATATACGGTATACAGCCCAAGACCCCGGTTGTATATATACGGTTTTACAGCCCAAAGACCCCGGTATATATACGGTATACAGCCCAAGACCCCGGTATATATACGGTATACAGCCCAAGACCCCGGTATATATACGGTATACAGCCCAAGACCCCGGTATATATATACGGTATACAGCCCAAGACCCCGGTATATATACGGTATACAGCCAAGACCCTGGTATATATACGGTATACAGCCCAAGACCCCGGTATATATACGGTATACAGCCCAAGACCCCGGTATATAATACGGTATAACAGCCCGAACAACCCAAGACCCTGGTATATATACGGTATACAGCCAAGACCCCGGTATATATTACGGTATACAGCCCCAAGACCCCCCGGTATATATACGGTATACAGCCCAAGACCCCGGTATATATACCGTATACAGCCAAGACCCCCGGTGTATATATACGGTATACAGCCCAAGACCCCCGGTATATATACGGTATACAGCCCAAGACCCGTGTATATATACGGTATACAGCCCCAAGACCCTGGTATATATACGTATACAGCCCAAGACCCCCGGTTATATATACGGTATACAGCCCAAGACCCTGGTATATATACGGTAACAGCCCAAGACCCCCGGTATAATATACTGGGTTATACAGCCAAGACCCCGGTGTATATACGGTATACAGTCCAAGACCCCGGTATATATACGGTATACAGCCCAAGACCCCGGTATATATACGGTATACAGCCCAAGACCCCGGTATATATACGGTATACAGCCCAAGACCCCGGTATATATACGGTATACAGCCCAAGACCCCAGTATATATACGGTATACAGCCCAAGACCCCCGGTTATATATACGGTATACAGCCCAAGACCCCGGTGTATATACGGTATACAGTCCAAGACCCCGGTATATATACGGTATACAGCCCAAGACCCCGGTATATATACGGTATACAGCCCAAGACCCCGGTGTATATATACGGTATACAGCCCAAGACCCCGGTATATATACGGTATACAGCCCAAGACCCCGGTATATATACGGTATACAGCCCAAGACCCCGGTATATATACGGTATACAAGACCCCGGTGTATATACGGTTTATGGTTTCTGATCTCTGACTTTTTAAAGAACTTAAAGTTTGGGAAAATAAAAAGCCTAGTATTTGCACCCTGGTCAGTTGTCTGTGTTGGTCAGACGCCCAGTCAGAACCATACATGGATTTAAATGCTTGGGTCAGACCCCAGTCAGAACCACACATGGATTTAAATGCTTGGGTCAGACCCCAGTCAGAACCATACATGGATTTAAATGCTTGGGTCAGACCCCAGTCAGAACCATACATGGATTTAAATGCTTGGTCAGACGCCCAGTCAGAACCATACATGGATTTAAATGCTTGGGTCAGACCCCAGTCAGAACCATACATGGATTTAAATGCTTGGTCATACACCCAGTCAGAACCACACATGGATTTAAATGCTTGGTCAGACACCCAGTCAGAACCACACATGGATTTAAATGCTTGGTCAGACGCCCAGTCAGAACCATACATGGATTTAAAATGGAAAAGCACATATTAAAGAAGCTGAGCATACAAACATGATTCATTAGACAGGCACATATTGGTTTCTATTAAAAGTGATTTAAAAGGTACAATCTGCAATATTTGCTGCTGGTCATTTTAATCTAGAGCTGTTGTATTTCTTCAGCACCATCCCTCAGCTTTATAGCAATCCAAGTGGTGGGGTCTGACTTTTGACAACAACAACAAACAAAAAACGAATTAAGGATTGTGGCTTTAAGGTACACCCAACAATAAATCTTCATCTCACTAGGTCAGTCCATTATCAGATCTCACTGTCCCCAACACTAACAGGCAGAACCCAGGTGAAGGGGTCCAAGACATATTACACATTACTCTGTCTGAGTCCCAAATGGCACCCTATTCCCCATGGGGCCTGGACAACAGTAGTCCAGAATGGCACCCTATTCCCTATGGGGTCTGGACAACAGTAGTCCAGAATGGCACCCTATTCCCTATGGGGCCTGGACAACAGTAGTCCAGAATGGCACCCTATTCCCTATGGGGCCTGGACAACAGTAGTCCAGAATGGCACCCTATTCCCTATGGGGTCTGGACAACAGTAGTCCAGAATGGCACCCTATTCCCTATGGGGCCTGGACAACAGTAGTCCAGAATGGCACCCTATTCCCTATGGGGCCTGGACAACAGTAGTCCCAAATGGCACCCTATTCCCTATGGGGCCTGGACAACAGTAGTCCAGAATGGCACCCTATTCCCTATGGGGCCTGGACAATAGTAGTCCCAAATGGCACCCTATTCCCTATGGGGCCTGGACAACAGTAGTCAAGAATGGCACCCTATTCCCTATGGGGCCTGGACAACAGTAGTCCAGAATGGCACCCTATTCCCTATGGGGCCTGGACAACAGTAGTCCAGAATGGCACCCTATTCCCTATGGGGCCTGGACAACAGTAGTCAAGAATGGCACCCTATTCCCTATGGGGTCTGGACAACAGTAGTCCAGAATGGCACCCTATTCCCTATGGGGTCTGGACAACAGTAGTCCAGAATGGCACCCTATTCCCTATGGGGCCTGGACAACAGTAGTCCAGAATGGCACCCTATTCCCTATGGGGCCTGGACAACAGTAGTGCAGAATGGCACCCTATTCCCTATGGGGCCTGGACAACAGTAGTGCAGAATGGCACCCTATTCCCTATGGGGCCTGGACAACAGTAGTCCAGAATGGCACCCTAGGAAGCAGCAGACAGCTGATATCTGCATATAAAATCTCAAAGAAAATCTTTTTAAATTAATATATTTTCCTTCTATTCCAATATTCCGCCATCATAAAGCTGTCCAGACAGAGGTGGCGTCTCAAATGGCACCCTATTCCCTACGGGGCCTGGTCAACAGTAGTGCAGAATGCGACCCTATTCCCCAATGGGCTCTGGTCAACAGTAGTGCACTACATAGGGAGCAGGGTGCCATTTGAGATGCCACCTCTGTCTGGACAGCTTTATGATGGTAGAATATTGCAATACAAGGAAAAGATTTTAATTTAAAAATATTTTTATTTGAGATGTTATATGCAGATATCAGCTGTCTGTGTCTTCCTAATGCACACAACAAAATGTTTGTCCTGTCCTCATCAGATATCTTCTTACGCTTGTCAAGTAATATTTATAATCCCTTTTAGAGTGGGTTGAGGTTCACATTCAGTAATATATATAATCCTTTTAGAGTGGGTTGTAGTTCACATTCAGTAATATTTATATCCCTTTTAGAGTGGGTTGAGGTTCACATTCAGTAATATTTATATCCCTTTTAGAGTGGGTTGAGGTTCACATTCAGTAATATTTATATCCCTTTTAGAGTGGGTTGAGGTTCACATTCAGTAATATTTATATCCCTTTTAGAGTGGGTTGAGGTTCACATTCAGTAATATTTATAATCCTTTTAGAGTGGGTTGAGGTTCACATTCAGTAATATTTATATCCCTTTTAGAGTGGGTTGAGGTTCACATTCAGTAATATTTATATCCCTTTTAGAGTGGGTTGAGGTTCACATTCAGTAATATTTATAATCATTTTAGAGTGGGCTGAGGTTCACATTCAGTAATATATATATCCCTTTTAGAGTGGGTTGAGGTTCACATTCAGTAATATTTATAATCCTTTTAGAGTGGGTTGAGGTTCACATTCAGTAATATTTATAATCCTTTTAGAGTGGGTTGAGGTTCACATTCAGTAATATTTATATCCCTTTTAGAGTGGGTTGAGGTTCACATTCAGTAATATTTATATCCCTTTTATAGCGGATTAATGAAGTCTTCTTCTTCTGTGTTTCTTCTTCTCTAGTTCCCCTTCACCATGAGCCAATCAGATGAACATACTCCATGGTCAGAGGACTACAGAGATACTGGACTGCATTCCCCTTCACCATGAGCCTATCAGATGAACATACTCCATGGTCAGAGGACTACAGAGATACTGGACTGCATTCCAACCAGAGGTGACATCTAGTGGCGACTTCACTCCCAACATATTGGTAAGTTCCCCAATTCTACTACAGCACTGTGACTTACTGGGGACTTTACACTCCACGCTGCCTCTATTAAAGTCACAGCACTGTGACTTACTGGGGACTTTACACTCCACGCTGCCTCTATTAAAGTCACAGCACTGTGTCTTACTGGGGACTTTACACTCCACGCTGCCTCTATTAAAGTCACAGCACTGTGACTTACTGGGGACTTTACACTCCACGCTGCCTCTATTAAAGTCACAGCACTGTGTCTTACTGGGGACTTTACACTCCACGCTGCCTCTATTAAAGTCACAGCACTGTGTCTTACTGGGGACTTTACACTCCACGCTGCCTCTATTAAAGTCACAGCACTGTGACTTACTGGGGACTTTACACTCCACGCTGCCTCTATTAAAGTCACAGCACTGTGTCTTACTGGGGGACTTTACAGTCCACGCTGCCTCTATTAAAGTCACAGCACTGTGTCTTACTGGGGACTTTACACTCCACGCTGCCTCTATTAAAGTCACAGCACTGTGACTTACTGGGGACTTTACACTCCACGCTGCCTCTATTAAAGTCACAGCACTGTGTCTTACTGGGGACTTTACACTCCACGCTGCCTATATTAAAGTCACAGCACTGTGTCTTACTGGGGACTTTACACTCCACGCTGCCTCTATTAAAGTCACAGCACTGTGTCTTACTGGGGACTTTACACTCCACACTGCCTCTATTAAAGTCACAGCACTGTGTCTTAATGGGGACTTTACACTCCACACTGCCTCTATTAAAGTCACAGCACTGTGTCTTACTGGGGACTTTACACTCCACACTGCCTCTATTAAAGTCACAGCACTGTGTCTTACTGGGGACTTTACACTCCACGCTGCCTATATTAAAGTCACAGCACTGTGTCTTACTGGGGACTTTACACTCCACACTGCCTCTATTAAAGTCACAGCACTGTGTCTTACTGGGGACTTTACAGTCCACGCTGCCTCTATTAAAGTCACAGCACTGTGTCTTACTGGGGACTTTACACTCCACACTGCCTCTATTAAAGTCACAGCACTGTGTCTTACTGGGGACTTTACACTCCACGCTGCCTCTATTAAAGTCACAGCACTGTGTCTTACTGGGGACATTACACTCCACACTGCCTCTATTAAAGTCACAGCACTGTGACTTACTGGGGACTTTACACTCCACGCTGCCTCTATAAAAAGTGAGAAGGGGGTGCGGGGGGGTGCGGGGGGGGGGGGGGTGATGTGGGGGGGGGTGGGGGGGGGTTATTTAAGAGACTCTTTAACGAGGTAGGGCTTCAGATGTTTTGGGAAGATGGGCAGGGACTGCTGTTATAGCTCCAGGGGAAATCTGGTTCCACCATTGGGGTGCCAAGACAGAGAAGAGCTTGGACTGGGCTGAGTGGGATTTGCCCTCCTGTAGGGGTGGGAGGGCCAAGAGACCTGAGGTGGCAGAACGGAGTGCTCTGGTTGGGGTGTAGGGTTTGAGCATAGCCTGAAGGTAGGGAGGGGCAGTTCCTCTTGCTGCTCCGTAGGTAAGCACCATGGTCTTGTAGTGGATGAGAGCTTCGACTGGAAGCCAGTGGAGTGTACGGAGGAGTGAGGTGCCATGGGAGAACTTGGAAAGGTTGAACATGTCGTCAACGTTATTTTCAAAGTGGTTGACAAAGTCGTCTGCAGAGAGGGAATAGGGAGGGGGTGGAGGATTAAGGAGGGAGGAGAAGGTGGAAAATAGTTTCCTAGGGTTAGAGGCAGAAGCTTGAAATAGAGGGATAGAAAGTGGCTTTAGCAGTGGTTACAGAGAAAGAGAAGGTAGAGAGGAGGGAGTGGAAGGATGATAAGTCCTCTGGAAGTTTAGTTTTCCTCCATTTTCTCTCAGCTGCCTGCCACCCTGTTCTGTAAGCTCTCAATTAATCACTCAGCCACGGAGCAGGAGGAGAGGGCCGAGCCGGCCTGGAGGAAAGGGGACAGTGTGAGTCATAGGATGCGGAAAGGGAGGAGAGTAGGGTCGAAGAGGCAGAATCAGGAGACAGGAGGGAGAAGGATTTAGCAGAAGGGAGAGATGGTAGGATAGAAGAGGAGAGAGTAGTGGGAGAGAGAGAGAGCGAAGATTGCGACGGTGCATGAACATCTGGGTAGGGGCTGAGTGGTTAGGGTTGGAGGAAAGGGAGACAGAAATGGAAACAAAGTAGTGATCAGAGACCTGGAGGAGGGTTGCAGTGAGATTAGTAGGAGAACAGCCTCTAGTAAAGATGAGGTCAAGCGTATTGCCTGCCTTGTGAGTTGTAGGGGACTGGGAAAGGGTGAGTTCAAAAGAGGCAAGGAGGGGAAAGATAGTTGGAAAGAAACTAATCGAAGGCAGACTTCGGGAGGTTGAAGTCGCCAAGAACGAAGAGCAGTTGCCAACGCTACAAAAGAGCAAAATGAGATCATCTGTAAATATCTAGGTAAGATACTAAAGTGAGAGAGCGGTGTGCAGCATTCCACTCTTTCCTTCCTTGAACAACTCGGCAGAACCGTCTTTGTTTCGGCGACGAGGCCGCCGCTTACAGCTTCCACTGAGAAACCAAGGGAGACTGAAGAACTAACACTAATTGCTAATTTCCTAGCAGAGGGGAAGAGCATATCTCCCTGTACTAATTGCTGATTGCCTAGGAGAGGAGAAACCACTCCCCGTCCAATACAACCACTGATTACCAAAACAACAACAGTCACAAATTGCTCTGCCCCTTGATCCTGGTTGATGTGTCAACAATCATCTGCACGTTTTTAATAGCAGTCGGCAGTTCACACACCAAGTAGCCCACTGGGAAGACAGGCAGCACTTAAAGTAGATGGCCCCGGCTAGCAACAAGACAGCACTAGACCACAACAGATAAATAATACCCATGACTCCTGCCGACATCAGGAGTCCTCCAGCCATAGAATGAAGTGTCTGGCCTCGGACTAGCAGAGATCACAACAAACACAGTGTCTGGCCTTGGACTAGCAGAGATCACAACAAACACAGTGTCTGGTCTTGGACTAGCAGAGATCACAACAAACACAGTGTCTGGCCTCGGACTAGCAGAGAACACAACAAACGATGAGGGGATCAGAGAGACTATGTTCAGACAAGAAAACATTATGCCCCGGTCCAAGAGTACAGGATGCAATTTGGGAGGCTGGGGGTGTTCCGGGAAGTGTGTGCGGTGATGGTGACTCAGTGAGTAGGCATTCTGTTGAGATAAAGAGGTACAGTGTTGTGATTGATTCTACAAGCCTTTGTCTTCACTAACAATCCAGGTGGATAGTTAAGGGAATGAATGGTGTCTAGCCCTCCTGTTGCTAGGTAACACAGAAACAACAAGGCAAGGGAGCTGTCTGACACAAACTGTCAATTATTATTCTGTGCTGCAAGATTCTCTCATACAGCGCATTCGGAAAGTATTCAGACCCCTTGACTTGATTCAGTCCCCAATGTCACAGGCCTGGTGTCTCCCTCCATCTCTCTCTCCTTCCATAATGTCACAGGCCTGGTGTCTCCCTCCATCTCTCTCTCCTTCCATAATGTCACAGGCCTGGTGTCTCCCTCCATCTCTCTCTCCTTCCATAATGTCACAGGCCTGGTGTCTCCCTCTATCTCTCTCTCCTTCCATAATGTCACAGGCCTGGTGTCTCCCTCCATCTCTCTCTCCTTCCATAATGTCACAGGCCTGGTGTCTCCCTCCCTCCATCTCTCTCTCCTTCCATAATGTCACAGGCCTGGTGTCCCCCTCCATCTCTCTCTCCTTCCATAATGTCACAGGCCTGGTGTCTCCCTCCCTCCATCTCTCTCTCCTTCCATAATGTCCCAGGCCTGGTGTCTCCCTCCATCTCTCTCTCCTTCCATAATGTCACAGGCCTGGTGTCTCCCTCCATCTCTCTCTCCTTCCATAATGTCACAGGCCTGGTGTCTCCCTCCATCTCTCTCTCCTTCCATAATGTCACAGGCCTGGTGTCTCCCTCCATCTCTCTCTCCTTCCATAATGTCACAGGCCTGGTGTCTCCCTCCATCTCTCTCTCCTTCCATAATGTCACAGGCCTGGTGTCTCCCTCCATCTCTCTCTCCTTCCATAATGTCACAGGCCCGGTGTCTCCCTCCATCTCTCTCTCCTTCCATAATGTCACAGGCCTGGTGTCTCCCTCCATCTCTCTCTCCTTCCATAATGTCACAGGCCTGGTGTCTCCCTCCATCTCTCTCTCCTTCCATAATGTCACAGGCCTGGTGTCTCCCTCCATCTCTCTCTCCTTCCATAATGTCACAGGCCTGGTGTCTCCCTCCATCTCTCTCTCCTTCCATAATGTCACAGGCCTGGTGTCTCCCTCCATCTCTCTCTCCTTCCATAATGTCACAGGCCTGGTGTCTCCCTCCATCTCTCTCTCCTTCCATAATGTCACAGGCCTGGTGTCTCCCTCCATCTCTCTCTCCTTCCATAATGTCACAGGCCTGGTGTCTCCCTCCATCTCTCTCTCCTTCCATAATGTCACAGGCCTGGTGTCTCCCTCCATCTCTCTCTCCTTCCATAATGTCACAGGCCTGGTGTCTCCCTCCATCTCTCTCTCCTTCCATAATGTCACAGGCCTGGTGTCTCCCTCCATCTCTCTCTCCTTCCATAATGTCACAGGCCTGGTGTCTCCCTCCATCTCTCTCTCCTTCCATAATGTCACAGGCCTGGTGTCTCCCTCTATCTCTCTCTCCTTCCATAATGTCACAGGCCTGGTGTCTCCCTCCATCTCTCTCTCCTTCCATAATGTCACAGGTCTGGTGTCTCCCTCCATCTCTCTCTCCTTCCATAATGTCACAGGCCTGGTGTCTCCCTCCATCTCTCTCTCCTTCCATAATGTCACAGGCCTGGTGTCTCCCTCCATCTCTCTCTCCTTCCATAATGTCACAGGCCTGGTGTCTCCCTCCATCTCTCTCTCCTTCCATAATGTCACAGGCCTGGTGTCTCCCTCCATCTCTCTCTCCTTCCATAATGTCACAGGCCTGGTGTCTCCCTCCATCTCTCTCTCCTTCCATAATGTCACAGGCCTGGTGTCTCCCTCCATCTCTCTCTCCTTCCATAATGTCACAGGCCTGGTGTCTCCCTCCATCTCTCTCTCCTTCCATAATGTCACAGGCCTGGTGTCTCCCTCCATCTCTCTCTCCTTCCATAATGTCACAGGCCTGGTGTCTCCCTCCATCTCTCTCTCCTTCCATAATGTCACAGGCCTGGTGTCTCCCTCCATCTCTCTCTCCTTCCATAATGTCACAGGCCTGGTGTCTCCCTCCATCTCTCTCTCCTTCCATAATGCCACAGGCCTGGTGTCTCCCTCCATCTCTCTCTCCTTCCATAATGCCACAGGCCTGGTGTCTCCCTCCATCTCTCTCTCCTTCCATAATGTCACAGGCCTGGTGTCTCCCTCCATCTCTCTCTCCTTCCATAATGTCACAGGCCTGGTGTCTCCCTCCATCTCTCTCTCCTTCCATAATGTCACAGGCCTGGTGTCCCCCTCCATCTCTCTCTCCTTCCATAATGTCACAGGCCTGGTGTCTCTCTCCATCTCTCTCTCCTTCCATAATGTCACAGGCCTGGTGTCTCCCTCCATCTCTCTCTCCTTCCATAATGTCACAGGCCTGGTGTCTCCCTCCATCTCTCTCTCCTTCCATAATGTCACAGGCCTGGTGTCTCCCTCCATCTCTCTCTCCTTCCATAATGTCACAGGCCTGGTGTCTCCCTCCATCTCTCTCTCCTTCCATAATGCCACAGGCCTGGTGTCTCCCTCCATCTCTCTCTCCTTCCATAATGTCACAGGCCTGGTGTCTCCCTCCATCTCTCTCTCTCCTTCCATAATGTCACAGGCTTGGTGTCTCCCTCCATACAGTCTGCAGAATAACAGAAATGACACAGAAGGTGTATCCCAAATAGCACCCTATTCCTTATTTAGGGCTCTGGTCAAAAGTAGTGCACTACATAGGGAATATGTTGTGATTTGGGACAGAAACAGAATCATCAATAATACAGCTCTTACTTCACGAAAAGGGGCTTGAAGGAAGCCTTACAATATCACGTTTTTCTAAGTAGTGTGAATGCTCGCGAGCAGGCAATGTTGAGAAGTCATCTTAAGACGTTGTATTTTTCTTAAATGTCGTTTTGTAATTGACTAAAACAAGCAGACAAGAAAATGGTGTTTGAAAAATTGTCAAGTGTTTTTGCTGTGAGCCAATGGGGTAACCTAGGTAACCACAGGTTGTTTTACCTACAGGCGAGCGTTCTATCTAATACCGACTGGGACTACAGGGCTCTGGTCCAAAGTAGTCTACTTTATAGGGAATAGGGTGCCATTTGGGACGCAGGAAGGGTCACGTCCTTGAGAACCTCTCTGAATTAGGCCAGGAAGGGTCACGTCCTTGAGAACCTCTCTGAATTAGGCCAGGAAGGGTCACGTCCCTGAGAACCTCTCTGAATTAGGCCAGGAAGGGTCACGTCCCTGAGAACCTCTCTTAATTAGGCCAGGAAGGGTCACGTCCCTGAGAACCTCTCTGAATTAGGCCAGGAAGGGTCACGTCCTTGAGAACCTCTCTGAATTAGGCCAGGAAGGGTCACGTCCTTGAGAACCTCTCTGAATTAGGCCAGGAAGGGTCACGTCCTTGAGAACCTCTCTGAATTAGGCCAGGAAGGGTCACGTCCCTGAGAACCTCTCTGAATTAGGCCAGGAAGGGTCACGTCCCTGAGAACCTCTCTGAATTAGGCCAGGAAGGGTCACGTCCTTGAGAACCTCTCTGAATTAGGCCAGGAAGGGTCACGTCCTTGAGAACCTCTCTGAATTAGGCCAGGAAGGGTCACGTCCTTGAGAACCTCTCTGAATTAGGCCAGGAAGGGTCACGTCCTTGAGAACCTCTCTGAATTAGGCCTGGCTCTCTGATAACAGTAAATAGGCCCTAAAACAGACACAGTGCACTTAGCTGGTTTATTTACATTTTAGTCATTTAGCAGACGCTCTTATCCAGAGCGACATACAGTTAGTGAGTGCATACATTTTTCATACTGGCCCCCACGTGGGAAACGAACCCACAACCCTGGCGTTATAAGCGCCATGCTCTACCAACTGAGCTACAAAGGACTACGTGAAAGGGATCATGAAAGGGATCCTAATTGATGGACAATTCATTTATTATTATTATTATAAAAAATAAAATTAAAAAAATATTATGTTGATTTCACGGTTGTCCTTTTAGTGTGATAGTCACTAATGGATTCAACGTAAGCATTATGAAAGGAGTATAAAAGGTCAGAGTGCTGCTGGCTGCTTCCCAAATGACACCCTAGTCCCTACATAGTGTCACTATGTCTGACCAGGGCCCATAATGCTCTGGTCCAAAAGCAGTGCACTACGTAGAGAATGGGGTGTCATTTGGGAAGCAGACGCTGTGATCCCCATTATACAACCTGTTATTACATCCAGCCGTTAACCAGGCAGCTCTGCATTAGACTAGAACACATTACAGTCTGAGATCTCAACAGTAGACTACTGTACATCCAGTCTGAGATCTCAACAGTAGACTACTGTACATCCAGTCTGAGATCTCAACAGTAGACTACTGTACATCCAGTCTGAGATCTCAACAGTAGACTACTGTACATCCAGTCTGAGATCTCAACAGTAGACTACTGTTCATTCAGCCTAAGTGCTGTTTTCCCAGCGCTTTCTTCCACATGCCATCCCAGGGGAGACTCCCTGTCCTCTTCCACATGCCATCCCAGGGGAGACTCCCTGTCCTCTTCCACATGCCATCCCAGGGGAGACTCCCTGTCCTCTTCCACATGACATCCCAGGGGAGGCTCCCTGTCCTCCTCCACATGCCATCCCAGGGGAGGCTCCCTGTCCTCCTCCACATGCCATCCCAGGGGAGGCTCCCTGTCCTCCTCCACATGCCATCCCAGGGGAGACTCCCTGTCCTCCTCCACATGCCATCCCAGGGGAGACTCCCTGTCCTCCTCCACATGCCATCCCAGGGGAGACTCCCTGTCCTCCTCCACATGCCATCCCAGGGGAGACTCCCTGTCCTCCTCCACATGCCATCTCAGGGGAGACTCCCTGTCCTCCTCCACATGCCATCCCAGGGGAGACTCCCTGTCCTCCTCCACATGCCATCCCAGGGGAGACTCCCTGTCCTCTTCCACATGACATCCCAGGACCAGAATGGCCCCTGATGGTAGAGCCTTTTATTTGATATCAGCGGTTAGGAGTAAATGTGTCATCGCTGTAATCACTCTTCAATGCCCTATACAGTGCCCAGGGCTCTGGTCAAAAGTAGTGCACTATATAGGGAATAGGGTGCCATTTGGGACGAATCAGTGTTCTCTGAATATAGAGCTGTACTTTATAATGGCTGTGGTTCCTCCTACTGTCTGCGTCACTCCCGACCCGACGAGAGGGAATGGGTCCAAGAAACCCACAATCTCAGGGGCACAAACCAGTGATAGAGAGAGGTTTGGATGGGTTTGGATGGGATCGCCCCTGAAGTGAAATAAATGAACATGTAAATGAACTACATCTTGGTTAAAATGTTCATTCCTGGCTTGGCGTGTTCAGAAAGACGTACTTGTCTGCTTCTCACCTGGTGCGTAGGCATCCATCCATCTCAGACCACATGAAATGAATATCAGTGATCACCTGGTGCGTAGGCATCCATCTCAGACACATGAAATGAATATCAGTGATCACCTGGTGCGTAGGCATCCATCCATCTCAGACCACATGAAATGAATATCAGTGATCACCTGGTGCGTAGGCATCCATCCATCTCAGACCACATGAAATGAATATCAGTGATCACCTGGTGCGTAGGCATCCATCCATCTCAGACCACATGAAATGAATATCAGTGATCACCTGGTGCGTAGGCATCCATCCATCTCAGACCACATGAAATGAATATCAGTGATCACCTGGTGCGTAGGCATCCATCCATCTCAGACCACATGAAATGAATATCAGTGATCACCTGGTGCGTAGGCAATCCATCCATCTCAGACCACATGAAATGAATATCAGTGATCACCTGGTGCGTAGGCATCCATCCATCTCAGACCACATGAAATGAATATCAGTGATCACCTGGTGCGTAGGCATCCATCCATCTCAGACCACATGAAATGAATATCAGTGATCACCTGGTGCGTAGGCATCCATCCATCTCAGACCACATGAAATGAATATCAGTGATCACCTGGTGCGTAGGCATCCATCCATCTCAGACCACATGAAATGAATATCAGTGATCACCTGGTGCGTAGGCATCCATCCATCTCAGACCACATGAAATGAATATCAGTGATCACCTGGTGCGTAGGCATCCATCCATCTCAGACCACATGAAATGAATATCAGTGATCACCTGGTGCGTAGGCATCCATCCATCTCAGACCACATGAAATGAATATCAGTGATCACCTGGTGCGTAGGCATCCATCCATCTCAGACCACATGAAATGAATATCAGTGATCACCTGGTGCGTAGGCATCCATCCATCTCAGACCACATGAAATGAATATCAGTGATCACCTGGTGCGTAGGCATCCATCCATCTCAGACCACATGAAATGAATATCAGTGATCACCTGGTGCGTAGGCATCCATCCATCTCAGACCACATGAAATGAATATCAGTGATCACCTGGTGCGTAGGCATCCATCCATCTCAGACCACATGAAATGAATATCAGTGATCACCTGGTGCGTAGGCATCCATCCATCTCAGACCACATGAAATGAATATCAGTGATCACCTGGTGCGTAGGCATCCATCCATCTCAGACCACATGAAATGAATATCAGTGATCACCTGGTGCGTAGGCATCCATCCATCTCAGACCACATGAAATGAATATCAGTGATCACCTGGTGCGTAGGCATCCATCCATCTCAGACCACATGAAATGAATATCAGTGATCACCTGGTGCGTAGGCATCCATCCATCTTTTTTTTTATTTATTTTTTTTATTTTTTATTTCACCTTTATTTAACCAGGTAAACCAGTTGAGAACAAGTTCTCATTTACAACTGCGACCTGGCCCAAGATAAGCATAGCAGTGCGATAAAAACAACAAACACAGAGTTACATATGGGGTAAAATAAAACAAAATCAGAAAAATACAACAGAATACAATTAATATACAGTGTGCAAATTTAGCAAGTTATGGAGGTAAGGCAATAAAATAGGCTATAGTGCAAAATAATTACAATTTAGTATTAACACTGGAATGATGTGCAAGAGATGATGTGCAAATAGAGATACTGGGGTACAGATGAGCAAAATAAATAACAATATAGGGATGAGGTAGTTGGGCGGGCTAATTTCAGATGGGCTGTGTACAGGTGCAGTGATCGGTAAGGTGCTCTGACAACTGATGCTTAAAGTTAGTGAGGGAGATAAGCGTCTCCAGCTTCAGAGATTTTTGCAATTTGTTCCAGTCATTGGCAGCAGAGAACTGGAAGGAATTGCGGCCAAAGGAGGTGTTGGCTTTGGGGATGACCAGTGAGATATACCCGCTGGAGCGCAGACTACGGGTGGGTGTTGCTATGGTGACCAGTGAGCTAAGATAAGGCGGGGATTTGCCTAGCAGTGATTTATAGATGGCCTGGAGCCAGTGGGTTTGGCGACGAATATGTAGTGAGGACCAGCCAACAAGAGCGTACAGGTCACAGTGGTGGGTATTATATGGGGCTTTGGAGACAAACGGATGGCACTGTGATAGACAACATCCAATTTGCTGAGTAGAGTGTTGGAGGCTATTTTGTAAATGACATCGCCGAAGTCAAGGATCGGTAGGATAGTCAGTTTTACAAGGGCATGTTTGGCAGCATGAGTGAAGGAGGCTTTGTTGCGAAATAGGAAACCGATTCTAGATTTAACTTTGGATTGGAGATTCTTAATGTGAGTCTGGAAGGAGAGTTTACAGTCTAACCAGACACCTAGATATTTGTAGTTGTCCACGTACTCTAGGTCAGACCCGTCTAGAGTAGTGATTCTAGTCGGGTGGGGCGGGTGCAAGCAGCGTTCGGTTGAAGAGCATGCATTTTGTTTTACTAGTGTTTAAGAGCAGTTGGAGGCTACTGAAGGAGTGTTGTATGGAATTGAAGCTCGTTTGGAGGTTTGTTAACACAGTGTCCAATGAAGGGCCAGATGTATACAAAATGGTGTCGTCTGCGTAGAGGTGGATCTGAGAGTCACCAGCAGCAAGAGCGACGTCATTGATATACACAGAGAAAAGAGTTGGCCCAAGAATTGAACCCTGTGGCACCCCCATAGAGACTGCCATAGGTCCAGACAACAGGCCCTCCGATTTGACACATTGAACTCTATCTGAGAAGTAGTTGGTGAACCAGGCGAGGCAGTCATTAGAGAAACCAAGGCTATTTAGTCTGCCAATAAGAATGCGGTGGTTGACAGAGTCGAAAGCCTTGGCCAGGTCAATGAAAACGGCTGCACAGTACTGTCTATTATCGATCGCGGTTATAATATCATTTAGGACCTTGAGCGTGGCTGAAGTGCACCCATGACCAGCTCGGAAACCGGATTGCATAGCGGAGAAGGTACGGTGGGATTCGAAATGGTTGGTGATCTGTTTGTTGACTTGGCTTTCAAAAACTTTTGAAAGGCAGGGCAGGATGGATATGGGTCTGTAACAGTTTGGATCTAGAGTGTCACCCCCTTTGAAGAGGGGGATGACCGCGGCAGCTTTCCAATCTCTGGGGATCTCAGACGTTACGAAAGAGAGGTTGAACAGGCTAGTAATAGGGGTTGCGACAATTTCGGCGGCTAGTTTTAGAAAGAAAGGGTCCAGATTGTCTAGTCCAGATGATTGTAGGGGTCCAGATTTTGCAGCTCTTTTAGAACATCAGCTGTCTGGATTTGTGTGAAGGAGAAGCGGGGGGGGGCATGGGCAAGTTGCAGCGGAGGGTGCAGAGCTGGTGGCCGGGGTAGTGGTAGCCAGGTGGAAAGCATGGCCAGCCGTAGCAAAATGCTTGTTGAAATTCTCGATTATTGTAGATTTATCGGTGGTGATAGTGTTTCCTAGCCTCAGTGCAGTGGGCAGCTGGGAGGAAGTGCTCTTATTTTCCATGGACTTTACAGTGTCCCAAAACTCAGACCACATGAAATGAATATCAGTGATCACCTGGTGCGTAGGCATCCATCCATCTCAGACCACATGAAATGAATATCAGTGATCACCTGGTGCGTAGGCATCCATCCATCTCAGACCACCTGAAATGAATATCAGTGATCACCTGGTGCGTAGGCATCCATCCATCTCAGACCACATGAAATGAATATCAGTGATCACCTGGTGCGTAGGCATCCATCCATCTCAGACCACCTGAAATGAATATCAGTGATCACCTGGTGCGTAGGCATCCATCCATCTCAGACCACATGAAATGAATATCAGTGATCACCTGGTGCGTAGGCATCCATCCATCTCAGACCACCTGAAATGAATATCAGTGATCACCTAGTGCGTAGGCATCCATCCATCTCAGACCACATGAAATGAATATCAGTGATCACCTAGTGCGTAGGCATCCATCCATCTCAGACCACATGAAATGAATATCAGTGATTGTCTTAGCGTATGACGGGACAGTCCCTCCAAGATATATAGGCTGTGTCCCAGATGGCCCTAATAGTCCTACTTCTGACCGGGCCCTAGGGCGTACTATAAA
>LR778289.1:41713472-41728556 GCA_902810595.1 Coregonus sp. 'balchen' | reverse complement strand
GGTGTGAGTAGCCTGATCTAAAAGGACAAAGCCACAGCGCTAAAAACAACAATGCAAAAATGAAACCTCCAAGGCATCACAGTTTGGTTGGTGTCAGCATGATAGTGTGAAAAAGGGTATCAGAGACTCACCAGGTATCGCTCTGATGACACGCTAACTAGGATGAGGTCATCCCCCACTCGGACCTTCTCTCCCTCCGACCTCTGCTTGGAGGCAGGGTGGATGGTCCACCAGCACGCCTCTCCTGTTAGAGATAAGGACAGGAAGGATATGGCTGAGACTATGGTAACATGACAGTAACCTTCTCTCTGCTTGGAGGCAGGGTGGATGGTCCACCAGCACGCCTCTCCTGTTAGAGATAAGGACAGGAAGGATATGGCTGAGACTATGGTAACATGACAGTAACCTTCTCTCTGCTTGGAGGCAGGGTGAATGGTCCACCAGCACGCCTCTCCTGTTAGAGATAAGGACAGGAAGGATATGGCTGAGACTATGGTAACATGACAGTAACCTTCTCTCTGCTTGGAGGCAGGGTGAATGGTCCACCAGCACGCCTCTCCTGTTAGAGATAAGGACAGGAAGGATATGGCTGAGACTATGGTAACATGACAGTAACCTTCTCTCTGCTTGGAGGCAGGGTGGATGGTCCACCAGCACGCCTCTCCTGTTAGAGATAAGGACAGGAAGGATATGGCTGAGACTATGGTAACATGACAGTAACCTTCTCTCTGCTTGGAGGCAGGGTGGATGGTCCACCAGCACGCCTCTCCTGTTAGAG
Organism: Coregonus sp. 'balchen'; assembly: GCA_902810595.1. NCBI lineage: Eukaryota > Metazoa > Chordata > Actinopteri > Salmoniformes > Salmonidae > Coregonus > Coregonus sp. 'balchen'. The sequence continues at coordinate 41,727,778 of LR778289.1, read as the reverse complement.
ATAAGGACAGGAAGGATATGGCTGAGACTATGGTAACATGACAGTAACCTTCTCTCTGCTTGGAGGCAGGGTGGATGGTCCACCAGCACGCCTCACCTCAATACACACACGAGTCAAAGCATCCAAAAACACAGTATACACATTTAACAGAAACTTGAGCACAGATAAACATCCTTTTATGTACTATGCACTCTCTTCCTCTCTCAGACACAGAGAGAGACCCTGGGGCAGATGGCTGGCCTCCTGGTGGGCACAAAGGCTGCAGTCCACAAAGGGGCAGACGTACGTCAGATGCCGCGCTCCGATTAGCAAAAAGCAGAGGCAAAAAGAGACGAGACGAGACACGAGAGCAGAGGCGAGATGCAGAAGAGAGCAGCAGAAGAGCGCGACGAATAGAGCATAGCAGAGGAGAAGAGAAGAAACAGCAGAGAAGAAGCTCGATAGAGCGTATAGCAAGAAGTAGAGGAGAAAGAGCGAAGAGAGAGCGAGTAGGTGAGATCGCTGCTATTATCGAGCGTCTATCAAGGAGAAATACTGCGCTCTCTCTCACTCTCCTTCTCCCTCTCTCTCTCTCTCTCTCTCTCTCATCACACACACTCTCACACACTCTCTCTCTCTCTCTCACTCTCACTCTCCCTCTCTCTTTCTCTCTCTCTCAAATAAAATCAAATGTATTTCCATCAGCAGATGTCACAAAGTGCTTATACAGAACCCAGCCTAAAACCCCAAAGCACAAGCAATGCAAATAGCAAGAAATGCATAGATTCTCTGAGCCTCTCTCTCTCTCGCAATTCAATTCAATTTAATAAATGATTTATTGTGAGTGAGTGGTTGTCACGGTTACCAAAGCAATGTATATGAATTATCAAATAAATTCACAATATGTTTGAGCAACAATAATAATACATATCAACAAAAAATCACCAGCAGCACCACTGAGGGTCTGGAGCCTAGTAACCACCAGCAGCACCACTGAGGGTCTGGAGCCTAGTAACCGCCAGCAGCACCACTGAGGGTCTGGAGCCTAGTAACCGCCAGCAGCACCACTGAGGGTCTGGAGCCTAGTAACCACCAGCAGCACCACTGAGGGTCTGGAGCCTAGTAACCACCAGCAGCACCACTGAGGGTCTGGAGCCTAGTAACCACCAGCAGCACCACTGAGGGTCTGGAGCCTAGTAACCACCAGCAGCACCACTGAGGGTCTGGAGCCTAGTAACCGCCAGCAGCACCACTGAGGGTCTGGAGCCTAGTAACCGCCAGCAGCACCACTGAGGGTCTGGAGCTGTTGTATCATCTGACTGTACTGGATATACTATGGCTGTTGTCTCATCTGACTGTACTAGATATACTATGGCTGTTGTCTCATCTGACTGTACTAGATATACTATGGCTGTTGTCTCATCTGACTGTACTAGATATACTATGGCTGTTGTATCATCTGACTGTACTGGATATACTATGGCTGTTGGGTGGACTGGATGCTAGGTTAGTTGCTACAACAGGAAGGGAAAGAGACCTACCTGTTGTGTCTTCCTGCAGTCCAACGTCAAACGCCAGTTTGTCGGTTGAGGATCGGGAGGTGCCTAGGCAACACAGGTACTAGACAGAGAAACAAAACACAAGCCAATGATTGGTCAACACAACCTGACACAACATGGTAGAAACCAGTCTCCTACTGCCTTGTTTGACTGGCTCAGCAACCCATGTATCACTAGAAAATACAGGCCAGAATACAAAACACGATGATGACAACCACAGCTGACTGACATCACAGAGTACGAACCTGGAATGGAAGATTGTGAAACTGATTCAAGTACATGTTATTTCCTGTATTTGGGTCTCCAGACAGACTGCAGAGGGACTCACCATGCCGCTGTAGGAGTGTCGTAGCAGGACAGCGTGTCCGTACAGTAAGGTGCGGTGGCCCCCTCCCTGGGCCGTCTTCAAGAGAGAGACAAGAGACACATTCAGGAACTAGTTACACGTACAGTAATGTTACTATACAGGACTAAGATCGGATCCTACTGCACCGGCTCTGACACTCGTTGGATGTGGCAGGGCTTGCAAACTATCACCGATTACAAAGGGAAACCCAGCCGAGAGCTGCCCAGTGAGGCGAGCCTACCAGGCGAGCTAAATGCCTTCTATGCTCGCTTCGAGGCAAGCAACACTGAACCATGTGTGAGAGCACCAGCTGTTCTGGATGACTGTGTGATCACGCTCTCCGTAGATGATGTGAGTAAGAGCTTTAAACAGGTTAACATTCACAAGGCCGCAGGGCCAGACGGATTACCAGGACGCGTACTCAGAGCATGTGCTGACCAGCTGGCAAGTGACTTCACTGACATTTTCAACCTCTCCTACCTTCATGTTTCAAGCAGACCACCATAGTCCCTGTGCCCAGGAACGCCAAGGCAACCTGTCTAAATTACTATTGCCCCGTAGCACTCACATCTGTAGCCATGAAATACTTTGAAAGGCTGGTCGTGGCTCACATCAACACCATCATCCCAGACACCCTGGACCTACTCCAATTCGCACACCTCCCCAACAGATCCACAGATGAAACAATCTCTATTGCACTCCACACTACAGCTCAGCGTTCATAGACTACAGCTCAGTGTTCATTGACTACAGCTCAGCGTTCATTGACTACAGCTCAACGTTCATTGACTACAGCTCAGCGTTCATAGACTACAGCTCAGCGTTCAACACCATAGTGCCTTCAAAGCTCATCACTAAGCTAAGGACCCTGGGACTAAACACCTCCCTCTGCAACTGGATCCTGGCTACGCTGACCCTCAACACGGGAGTCCCTCAGGGGTGCGTGCTCAGTCCCCTCCTGTACACCCACGACTGCGTGGCCACGTACGACTCCAACATCAAGTTTGCCGATGACACGATGGTGGTGACCACCGACGATGAGACAGTCTATAGGGAGGAGGTCAGAGACCTGGCAGTGTGGTGCCAGGACAACAACCTCTCCCTCAACGTTAGCAAGACAAAGGAGCTGATCGTGGTCTACAAGAAACAGAGGGCCGAACACGCCCCCACTCAAATCGACGGGGCTGAAGCTTCAAGTTCCTCTTTGTCCACATTGACTCTATGCACACACACTGGACTCTACCCACACACTGGACTCTACCCCACACTGGACTCTACCCACACACTGGACTCTACCACACACTGGACTCTACCACACACACTGGACTCTACCCACACACTGGACTACACACACACACTGGACTCTACCCACACACTGGACTCTACCACACACTGGACTCTACCCCCACACTGGACTCTACCACACACTGGACTCTACCCACACACTGAACTCTACCCACACACTGGACTCTACCACACACTGGACTCTACCCACACACTGGACTCTACCACACTGGACTCTACCACACACTGGACTCTACCCACACACTGGACTCTACCCACACACTGGACTCTACCCACATACTGAACTCTACCCACACACTGGACTCTACCCACACACTGAACTCTACCCACACACTGAACTCTACCCACACACTGGACTCTACCCACACACTGGACTCTACCACACACACTGAACTCTACCCACACACTGGACTCTACCCACACACTGGACTCTACCACACACACTGGACTCTACACAAACACACTGGACTCTACCCACACACTGGACTCTACCACACACTGGACTCTACCCCCACACTGGACTCTACCACACACTGGACTCTACACACACACTGGACTCTACCCACACACTGGACTCTACCCACACACTGGACTCTACCCCACACACTGGACTCTACCCACACACTGGACTCTACCACACACTGGACTCTACCCACACACTGGACTCTACCCACACACTGGGACTCTACCCACACACTGGACCCTACCACACACTGGACTCTACCACACACTGGACTCTACCACACACTGGACTCTACCCACACACTGGACTCTACCACACACTGGACTCTACCCACACACTGGACTCTACCCACACACTGGACTCTACCCACACACTGGACTCTACCCACTCACTGGACTCTACCCACTCACTGGACTCTACCCACACACTGGGACTCTACCCACACACTGGACCCTACCACACACTGGACTCTACCCACACACTGGACTCTACCCCACACACTGGACTCTACCCACACACTGGACTCTACCCACACACTGGACTCTACCCACACACTGGACTCTACCCACACACTGGGACTCTACCCACACACTGGACCCTACCACACACTGGACTCTACCACACACTGGACTCTACCACACACTGGACTCTACCACACACTGGACTCTACCACACACTGGACTCTACCCACACACTGGACTCTACCCACACACTGGACTCTACCCACACACTGGACTCTACCCACACACTGGACTCTACCACACACTGGACTCTACCCCCACACTGGACTCTACCCACACACTGGACTCTACCACACACTGGACTCTACCCACACACTGGACTCTACCACACACTGGACTCTACCCACACACTGGACTCTACCCACACACTGGACTCTACCCACACACACTGGACTCTACCCACTCACTGGACTACACACACACTGGACTCTACCCACACACTGGACTCTACCCACTCACTGGACTACACACACACTGGACTCTACCCACACACTGGACTCTACCCACTCACTCACCCATATTTACACTGACACTCCATCACATACACACACACTCACTCACACATAACACGTACACACGGGCATATTGTCGCCAAACACACACTTCCACACTCATCTCATACGCTGCTGCTACTGTCTGTTATCTATCCTGTTGTCTAGTCACTTTACCCCTACCTACAGTATACTGCTGCTACTGTCTATTATCTATCCTGTTGCCTAGTCACTTCCCCCTACCTACAGTATACTGCTGCTACTGTCTGTTATCTATCCTGTTGCCTAGTCACTTCCCCCTACCTACAGTATACTGCTGCTACTGTCTGTTATCTATCCTGTTGCCTAGTCACTTCCCCCTACCTACAGTATACTGCTGCTACTGTCTGTTATCTATCCTGTTGCCTAGTCCCTTTACCCCTACCTACAGTATACTGCTGCTACTGTCTGTTATCTATCCTGTTGCCTAGTCACTTCCCCCTACCTACAGTGCTTTCGGAAAGTATTCAGACCCCCTTGACTATTTCCACATTTTTTACGTTACAGCCTTATTCTAAAATGGATTACATTTTTTAAAAAATCAGCAGTCTACACACAATACCACATTATGACAAAGCGAAAACAGGTTTTTAGACATTTTTGTAAATGTATTTAAAATAAAAAACAGAAATACCTTATTTACGTAAGTATTTAGACATTTTGCTATGAGACTCGAAATGTTGCTCAGGTGCATCCTGTTTCCATTGATCATCCTTGAGATATTTCTACAACTTGATTGGAGTCCACCTGTGGTAAATGCAATTGATTGGACATGATTTGGAAAGGCACACACCTGTCTATATAAGGTCCAACACTTTTACTTTTACTATTGATAGGTATGTGTTTGGGTAAAAATAACATTTCTGTTTTATTCTATAAACTACTGACAACATTTCTCCCAAATTCCAAAAAAAAATATTGTCATTTAGAGCATTTATTTGCAGAAAATGACAACTGGTCAAAATAACAAAAAAGATGCAGTGTTGTCAGACCTCGAATAATGCAAAGAAAATAAGTTCATGTTCATTTTAAATTAATATTTGGTGGAATAACCCTGATTTTCAATCACAGCTTTCATGCATCTTGGCATGCTCTCCACCAGTCTTTCACATTGATGTTGGGTGACTTTATGCCACTCCTGGCGCAAAGATTCAAGCAGCTCGGCTTTGTTTGATGGCTTGTGACCATCCATCTTCCTCTTGATCACATTCCAGAAGTTTCCAATGGGGTTCAGGTCTGGAGATTGGGCCAGCCATGACAGGGTCTTGATCTGGTGGTCCTCCATCCACACCTTGATTGACCTGGCTGTGTGGCATGGCACATTGTCCTGCTGGAAAAAAAACAATCCTCAGAGTTGGGGAACAATGTCAGAGCAAAAGGAAGCAAGTTTTCTTCCAGGACAACCTTGTATGTGGCTTGATTCATGCGTCCTTCACAAAGACAAATCTGCCCGATTCCAGCCTTGCTGAAGCACCCCCAGATCATCACCGATCCTCCACCAAATTTCACAGTGGGTGCGAGACATTGTGGCTTGTAGGCCTCTCCAGGTCTCAGTCTAACCATTAGATTACCAGGTGTTGGGCAAAGCTGAAAATTGGACTCATCAGAGAAGATGACCTTACTCCAGTCCTCTACGGTCCAATCCTTATGGTCTTTTGCAAACCTCAGCCTGGCTCTTCTTTGCTTCTCATTGATGAAGGGCTTTTTTCTAGCTTTGCACAACTTCAGCCCTGCCCCTAGGAGCCTGTTTCGAACCGTCCTCGCCATGCACTTCACCCCAGCTGCCGTTTGCCATTCTTTTTGTAGGTCACTTGATGTCATCCTACGGTTGTTGAGTGACATTCAAATGAGTTGGCGGTCATCCCGGTCAGTAGAGAGTCGTTTTCGCCCTCTGCCGGTCTGTAGCTTTGTTGTCCCCAATGTCTGCTGCTTGACCTTGTTCTTATGAACCGCCATCTTTGAAATTTTAAGGATGGAAGCAACCTGACGCTCACTGTATCCCTCTGCCAGTAAAGCCAGAATTGAACCCTTCTTTTCCTCACTCAAAATGTTCCTTTTCAACTCTTTTGGCATGGTCAATAGTTATTTTTTGATTAATATTACTTTTGAGGTACTATTAGCACTGTTTTTGCCATCCAGCTGGTCCTATTGCAAGAGGATAGTGATGACCACAGCAGTGGTTTTTATACTTTTCCTCGTTAAATAAGATTTGGTTCATGTGATCACCTAATCAGTACCTAATTCAGTAAAATGAGGTGTGCCTGTGTTGGAATTCAACAGACACTGGAATGGAATGGCTGTCATACATGTAGAGATGCTGATTTAAGAACAATTTGCAGTGGTCTCTTAATTTTTTCCACAGCTGTATACAGGGCTATATATCAATCTAGATGATCTATTTTGGATGCATTTTGAATGGAGTTGATGGAGAGAGAGCAAGACAGAGAGTGCTTGTGCGTGCACTGATTTAAAGCAACAATATTCAAGTGATAGGCTGTTTTAAAAATTCTGCAGCTGCAATTTCAAAAAAATAATCTTTACAGTAAAAATATAAGGTGACCCCTGAAAGCCAGAGGGAGATGGGTAAATTAGACGTGCATTCAGTCTTTATATTACTGTAGAATAGACCATGCTGCAGAAAATGCAGGCCTACCTGTCACAAGAAACAAAGTGACCATGATGAGATGATAGGTCTACATGCATTGTTACCATGATGAGATGATAGGTCTACATCCATTGTTACCATGATGAGATGATAGGTCTACATGCATTGTTACCATGATGAGATGATAGGTCTACATGCATTGTTACCATGGTGAGATGATAGGTCTACATGCATTGTTACCATGAGATGATAGGTCTACATGCATTGTTACCATGATGAGATGATAGGTCTACATGCATTGTTACCATGGTGAGATGATAGGTCTACATGCATTGTTACCATGGTGAGATGATAGGTCTACATGCATTGTTACCATGAGATGATAGGTCTACATGCATTGTTACCATGATGAGATGATAGGTCTACATGCATTGTTACCATGATGAGATGATAGGTCTACATGCATTGTTACCATGAGATGATAGGTCTACATGCATTGTTACCATGATGAGATGATAGGTCTACATGCATTGTTACCATGAGATGATAGGTCTACATGCATTGTGAACTGCTTTCCATACTGAGATGGGCTGTCTGTCCCCACCCTGAGCGTTGATGATTCATCATGCAGAGGCCATAGAGAAGACAGATTTAGACATTGTATATCATTTAACAGGTCCATTTCACGCCATGCTATTCATATAAATAATTTATTATCATTTATCGGTTTCTCGCAGTGATTTATCCCGGGAAAGGGGAGTGGTTTTGGGCGGTAAATCCCGGTAAATCCCGGTAAATCTCATCAACCGGGTTCCCGCCATTCAACCCAAGTGTGGAGCGCACAGAGTGAGTCCATGTGTACTCCTGAACTTATTTAGCCTTGCCATAACAAAGGGGTTGAATACTTATTGACTCGAGACATTTCAGCTTTTCATTTTTAATTAATTTGTAAACATTTCAAAAAACATAATTCCACTTTGACATTGTGGGGAATTGTTTGTAGGCCAGTGACCAAAAAAGTAATTTTAAATGCAGGCTGTAGCACAACTAACTACATGTGCTAAAAGTCTTAGGGGTGTGAATACTTTCTGAAGTAAGTATTTCTGGGTCTAAAATATAAATTCCAGTCAATCTTCTTCTATAAAAACAGATACCTCTAGTCCTGGGACAGCAGTGCTCAGTAATGAACATTACAGATAATCCTAGTAAGCCTGACCTACAGTGTCTTAATGCTGAGTTACAGTGTGGATACAGTGTCTTAATGCTGAGTTACAGTATGGATACAGTGTCTTAATGCTGAGTTACAGTATGGATACAGTGTCTTAATGCTGACTTACAGTATGGATACAGTGTCTTAATGCTGACTTACAGTATGGATACAGTGTCTTAATGCCGAGTTACAGTATGGATACAGTGTCTTAATGCTGAGTTACAGTATGGATACAGTGTCTTAATGCTGAGTTACAGTATGGATACAGTGTCTTAATGCTGAGTTACAGTATGGATACAGTGTCTTAATGCTGAGTTACAGTATGGATACAGTGTCTTAATGCCGAGTTACAGTATGGATACAGTGTCTTAATGCCGAGTTACAGTATGGATACAGTGTCTTAATGCCGAGTTACAGTATGGATACAGTGTCTTAATGCCGAGTTACAGTATGGATACAGTGTCTTAATGCTGAGTTACAGTATGGATACAGTGTCTTAATGCCGAGTTACAGTATGGATACAGTGTCTTAATGCCGAGTTACAGTATGGATACAGTGTCTTAATGCTGAGTTACAGTATGGATACAGTGTCTTAATGCCGAGTTACAGTATGGATACAGTGTCTTAATGCTGAGTTACAGTATGGATACAGTGTCTTAATGCTGAGTTACAGTATGGATACAGTGTCTTAATGCTGAGTTACAGTATGGATACAGTGTCTTAATGCTGAGTTACAGTATGGATACAGTGTCTTAATGCTGAGTTACAGTATGGATACAGTGTCTTAATGCTGAGTTACAGTATGGATACAGTGTCTTAATGCTGAGTTACAGTATGGATACAGTGTCTTAATGCTGAGTTACAGTATGGATACAGTGTCTTAATGCTGAGTTACAGTATGGATACAGTGTCTTAATGCTGAGTTACAGTATGGATACAGTGTCTTAATGCTGAGTTACAGTATGGATACAGTGTCTTAATGCTGAGTTACAGTATGGATACAGTGTATTAATGCTGAGTTACAGTATGGATACAGTGTCTTAATGCTGAGTTACAGTATGGATACAGTGTCTTAATGCTGACTTACAGTATGGATACAGTGTCTTAATGCTGAGTTACAGTATGGATACAGTGTCTTAATGCTGAGTTACAGTATGGATACAGTGTCTTAATGCTGAGTTACAGTATGGATACAGTGTCTTAATGCTGAGTTACAGTATGGATACAGTGTCTTAATGCTGAGTTACAGTGTGGATACAGTGTCTTAATGCTGAGTTACAGTGTGGATACAGTGTCTTAATGCTGAGTTACAGTATGGATACAGTGTCTTAATGCTGAGTTACAGTATGGATACAGTGTCTTAATGCTGAGTTACAGTATGGATACAGTGTCTTAATGCTGAGTTACAGTATGGATACAGTGTCTTAATGCTGAGTTACAGTATGGATACAGTGTCTTAATGCTGAGTTACAGTATGGATACAGTGTCTAATGTGAGTTACAGTATGGATACAGTGAGTTACAGTATGGATACAGTGTCTTAATGCTGAGTTACAGTATGGATACAGTGTCTTAATGCTGAGTTACAGTATGGATACAGTGTCTTAATGCTGAGTTACAGTATGGATACAGTGTCTTAATGCTGAGTTACAGTATGGATACAGTGTCTTAATGCTGAGTTACAGTATGGATACAGTGTCTTAATGCTGAGTTACAGTATGGATACAGTGTCTTAATGCTGAGTTACAGTATGGATACAGTGTCTTAATGCTGAGTTACAGTATGGATACAGTGTCTTAATGCTCGAGTTACAGTATGGATACAGTGTCTTAATGCTGAGTTACAGTATGGATACAGTGTCTAATGCTGAGTTACAGTATGGATACAGTGTCTTAATGCTGAGTTACAGTATGGATACAGTGTCTTAATGCCGAGTTACAGTATGGATACAGTGTCTTAATGCTGAGTTACAGTATGGATACAGTGTCTTAATGCCGAGTTACAGTATGGATACAGTGTCTTAATGCTGAGTTACAGTATGGATACAGTGTCTTAATGCTGAGTTACAGTATGGATACAGTGTCTTAATGCTGAGTTACAGTATGGATACAGTGTCTTAATGCTGAGTTACAGTATGGATACAGTGTCTTAATGCTGAGTTACAGTATGGATACAGTGTCTTAATGCTGAGTTACAGTATGGATACAGTGTCTTAATGCTGAGTTACAGTATGGATACAGTGTCTTAATGCTGAGTTACAGTATGGATACAGTGTCTTAATGCTGAGTTACAGTATGGAACAGTGTCTTAATGCTGAGTTACAGTATGGATACAGTGTCTTAATGCTGAGTTACAGTATGGATACAGTGTCTTAATGCTGAGTTACAGTATGGATACAGTGTCTTAATGCTGAGTTACAGTATGGATACAGTGTCTTAATGCTGAGTTACAGTATGGATACAGTTGTCTGTAATTGCTGAGTTACAGTATGGATACAGTGTCTTAATGCTGAGTTACAGTATGGATACAGTGTCTTAATGCTTGAGTTACAGTATGGATACAGTGTCTTAATGCTGAGTTACAGTATGGATACAGTGTCTTAATGCTGAGTTACAGTATGGATTACAGTGTCTTAATGCTGAGTTTACAGTATGGATACAGTGTCTTAATGCTGAGTTACAGTATGGATACAGTGTCTTAATGCTGAGTTACAATATGGAACAGTGTCTTAATGCTGAGTTGACAGTATGGATACAGTGTCTTAATGCTGAGTTACAGTATGGATACAGTGTCTTAATGCTGGATTACAGTATGGATACAGTGTCTTAATGCTGAGTACAGTATGGATACAGTGTCTTAATGCTGAGTTACAGTATGGATACAGTGTCTTAATGCTGAGTTACAGTATGGATACAGTGTCTTAATGCTGAGGTTTACAGTATGGATTACAGTGTCCTTAATGCGCGAGTTACAGTTGGAACAGTGTCTTAATGCCGAGTTACAGTATGGATACAGTGTCTTAATGCCGAGTTACAGTATGGATACAGTGTCTTAATGCTGAGTTACAGTATGGATACAGTGTCTTAATGCTGAGTTACAGTATGGATACAGTGTTTAATGCTGAGTTACAGTATGGATACAGTGTCTTAATGCTGAGTTACAGTATGGATACAGTGTCTTAATGCTAAGTTACAGTATGGATACAGTGTCTTAATGCTGACTTACAGTATGGATACAGTGTCTTAATGCTGAGTTACAGTATGGATACAGTGTCTTAATGCTGAGTTACAGTATGGATACAGTGTCTTAATGCTGAGTTACAGTATGGATACAGTGTCTTAATGCTGAGTTACAGTATGGATACAGTGTCTTAATGCTGAGTTACAGTATGGATACAGTGTCTTAATGCTGAGTTACAGTATGGATACAGTGTCTTAATGCTGAGTTACAGTATGGATACAGTGTCTTAATGCTGAGTTACAGTATGGATACAGTGTCTTAATGCTGAGTTACCAGTATGGATACAGTGTCTTAATGCTGAGTTACAGTATGGATACAGTGTCTTAATGCTGAGTTCCAGTATGGATACAGTGTCTTAAAGGCTGAGTTACCAGTATGGATACAGTGTGTTAATGCTGAGTTACAGTATGGATACAGTGTCTTAATGCTGAGTTACAGTATGGAATACAGTGTTCTTAATGCTGAGTTACAGTATGGATACAGTGTCTTAATGCTGAGTTACAGTATGGATACAGTGTCTTAATGCTGAGTTACAGTATGGATACAGTGTCTTAATGCTGAGTTACAGTATGGATACAGTGTCTTAATGCTGAGTTACAGTATGGATACAGGTCTTAATGCTGAGTTACAGTGTGGATACAGTGTCTTAATGCTGAGTTACAGTTGATGGATACAGTGTCTTAATGCTGAGTTACAGTATGGGATACAGTGTCCTAATGCTGAGTTACAGTGTGGATACAGTGTCTTAATGCTGAGTTACAGTATGGATACAGTGTCTTAATGCTGAGTTACAGTATGGATACAGTGTCTTAATGCTGAGTTACAGTATGGATCCCGTGTCTTAATGCTGAGTTACAGTATGGATACAGTGTCTTAATGCTGAGTTACAGTATGGATACAGTGTCTTAATGCTGAGTTACAGTATGGATACAGTGTCTTAATGCTGAGTTACAGTATGGATACAGTGTCTTAATGCTGAGTTACAGTATGGATACAGTGTCTTAATGCTGAGTTACAGTATGGATACAGTGTCTTAATGCTGAGTTACAGTATGGATACAGTGTCTTAATGCTGAGTTACAGTATGGATACAGTGTCTTAATGCTGAGTTACAGTATGGATACAGTGTCTTAATGCTGAGTTACAGTATGGATACAGTGTCTTAATGCTGAGTTACAGTATGGATACAGTGTCTTAATGCTGAGTTACAGTATGGATACAGTGTCTTAATGCTGAGTTACAGTATGGATACAGTGTCTTAATGCTGAGTTACAGTATGGATACAGTGTCTTAATGCTGAGTTACAGTATGGATACAGTGTCTTAATGCTGAGTTACAGTATGGATACAGTGTGTTAATGCTGAGTTACAGTATGGATACAGTGTCTTAATGCTGGTACAGTATGGATACAGGTCTTAATGGGTTCCATATGGTACAGTGTCTTAATGCTGAGTTCCAGTATGGATACAGTGTCTTAATGCTGAGTTCCAGTATGGATACAGTGTCTTAATGCTGAGTTACAGTATGGATACAGTGTCTTAATGCTGAGTTACAGTATGGATACAGTGTCTTAATGCTGAGTTACAGTATGGATACAGTGTCTTAATGCTGAGTTACAGTATGGATACAGTGTCTTAATGCTGAGTTACAGTATGGATACAGTGTCTTAATGCTGAGTTACAGTATGGATACAGTGTCTTAATGCTGAGTTACAGTATGGATACAGTGTCTTAATGCTGAGTTACAGTATGGATACAGTGTCTTAATGCTGAGTTACAGTATGGATACAGTGTCTTAATGCTGAGTTACAGTATGGATACAGTGTCTTAATGCTGGAGTTTTTATACAGTATGGATACAGTGTCTTAATGCTGAGTTACAGTGTGGATACAGTGTCTTAATGCTGAGTTAACAGTATGGATACAGTGTCTTAATGCTGAGTTACAGTGTGGATACAGTGTCTTAATGCTGAGTTACAGTATGGATACAGTGTCTTAATGCTGAGTTACAGTATGGATACAGTGTCTTAATGCTGAGTTACAGTATGGATACCAGTGTCTTAATGCTGAGTTACAGTATGGATACAGTGTCTTAATGCTGAGTTACAGTATGGATACAGTGTCTTAATGCCTGAGTTACAGTATGGATACAGTGTCTTTAATGCTGAGTTACAGTATGGATACAGTGTCTTAATGCTGAGTTACAGTATGGCTACAGTGTCTTAATGATGAGTTACAGTATGGACTACAGTTGTCTTAATGCTGAGTTACAGTATGGATACAGTGTCTTAATGCTGAGTTACAGTATGGATACAGTGTCTTAATGCTGAGGTTACAGTATGGATACAGTGTCTTAATGCGAGTTACAGTATGGATACAGGTCTAATGCTGAGTTACAGTATGGATACAGTGTCTTAATGCTGAGTTACAGTATGGATACAGTGTCTTAATGCTGAGTTACAGTATGGATACAGTGTCTTAATGCTGAGTTACAGTATGGATACAGTGTCTTAATGCTGAGTTACAGTATGGATACAGTGTCTTAATGCTGA
>LR778289.1:41655972-41708472 GCA_902810595.1 Coregonus sp. 'balchen' | reverse complement strand
ACCACTCTACTACAATGGCACAGTACAGTATGATTACCATGGTTACCACTCTACTACAGTGGTACAGTACAGTGTTATTACCATGGTTACCACTCTACTACAATGGTACAGTACAGTATTATTACCATGGTTACCACTCTACTACAGTGGTACAGTACAGTATTATTACCATGGTTACCACTCTACTACAATGGTACAGTACAGTATGATTACCATGGTTATCACTCTACTACAGTGGCACGGTACAGTATGATTACCATGGTAACAGTGTGTATACTACAGTGGTACAGTACAGTATGGTTACCATGGTTACCACGCTACTACAGTGGTACAGCACAGTATGATTACCATGGTTACCACTCTACTACAGTGGTACAGTACAGTATGATTACCATGGTTACCACTCTACTACAGTGGTACAGTACAGTATGATTACCATGGTTACCACTCTACTACAGTGGTACAGTACAGTATGATTACCATGGTTACCACTCTACTACAGTGGTACAGTACAGTATGATTACCATGGTTACCACTCTACTACAGTGGTACAGTACAGTATGATTACCATGGTTACCACTCTACTACAGTGGTACAGTACAGTATGATTACCATGGTTACCACTCTACTACAGTGGTACAGTACAGTATGATTACCATGGTTACCACTCTACTACAGTGGTACAGTACAGTATGATTACCATGGTTACCACTCTACTACAGTGGTACAGTACAGTATGACTAACACGGTGCAGCTTCCTATGAAGAGAGACAGGACAAACATTCGACACAGACACTTGTGTTAGGAACACTGTATTAAAAGAGGACGGAGGACTAGAGCAGAGTACACAGAGTTTACAGATGATCTGGACTAGCACATGTAAAGACCCAATGAACAGGATGGAGTATTGATATGGGATCACATGTACAGACCCAAAGAACAGGACGCAGTATTGATATGGGATCACATGTACAGACCCAATGAACAGGACGCAGTATTGATATGGGATCACATGTACAGACCCAATGAACAGGACGCAGTATTGATATGGGATCACATGTACAGACCCAATGAACAGGACACAGTATTGATATGGGATCACATTGCTAGCTAGCTGATGACATCATACAGGATAATCTATCCCAGACAGACTGATGAAGACCATCACCAATGCAGGAGTAAATCCAAAGAGCAGAAAAACGTGGTGGACTTTGGGAACATTTACATTCGACATTTTAGTCATTTAGCAGACGCTCTTATCCAGAGCGACTTACATTTGAGTGCATACATTTTTTCGGTCTTTACGTAATATCTTGATCCTTCAACCTAGCTACTGTAGATGTCTTCTGAGGCAGGGGACAATACTTTGTCCTCCAATCAAATTCTCTTTCCACTTTTCTTGTTAGTCTTGAGACTACATGATGAGACTGCATGTTGAAAACCCTAGACCATAGTGTAGTAGGTCATATCAGGGCGGCGCCATCTCTAATAGCAGGTTCAATGTTGTTCTCCTCACTTTTCTGTTGCCATTTTCCTTTCACTTATCCTTTGTTTTCCCGAGCTCCTATGTCTAAACTTCAGAGGACAAGGACATAGGAGCTCGGGAAAATGAAGGGATAGGTAAAAGGAAAATGGCAAAAGATCTTGGGGATGATTCAAATAATAAGAAATAATCAAATGTTAGCAAATTAACTTTGAGTTACACAATGAAGGGATCCCTGGGCTCAAACCTGAAACACGTGACTTGTTTATTTAGACTGTTGATTATAGACAGTGTGTTTTTGCTTTCAAGTCGGCAGGTAGCTTAGTGGTTAAGAGCGTTGTGCCAGTAACCGAAAGGTCGCTGGTTCTAATCCCCGAGCCGACTAGGTGAAAAATGTGCCCTTGAGCAAGGCACTTAACCCTAATTGCTCCTGTAAGTCGCTCTGGATAAGAGCGTCTGCTAAATGACGTAAATGTAATTCGGAGGGTCTAAATGATCCTCCCCTGTCCGCAGTAGACAGCCTGTAGGCCTACTGACCCAGTAGACAGTAGACAGTATAGCCTGTAGGCCTACTGACCCTGGGGTTTGTGGGTGACCTCGGTTACATGCCCAGCTGGGCCCGGTCTTTCCTGTCGGTGGGTGGGGTTGAGCACACCCTGACAACAGTAGGTGAGTATTTGTTTGTTTTTGGAAGTGCTATAGAAAAGTGATCATTGATCATTCACTACGTTAGTCCTGTTTATTTTATTTTCTTTATTGTGAAATGGGGGTGAAGAGGGGGAAGCAATAGCAGCCTCCCAGTGGAAGCTCAGAGGGACAGACTAGGAGGGTTATACAGGGCAGAGCAGTGGAAGCTCAGAGGGACAGGCTAGGAGGGTTATACAGGGCAGAGCTGTGGAAGCTCAGAGGGACAGACTAGGAGGGTTATACAGGGCAGAGCTGTGGAAGCTCAGCGGGACAGGCTAGGAGGGTTATACAGGGCAGAGCTGTGGAAGCTCAGCGGGACAGGCTAGGAGGGTTATACAGGGCAGAGCTGTGGAAGCTCAGCGGGACAGGCTAGGAGGGTTATACAGGGCAGAGCTGTGGAAGCTCAGAGGGACAGGCTAGGAGGGTTATACAGGGCAGAGCTGTGGAAGCTCAGAGGGACAGACTAGGAGGGTTATACAGGGCAGAGCTGTGGAAGCTCAGCGGGACAGACTAGGAGGGACACAGGGAGGGTTATACAGGAGGCTAGGAGGGACACAGGGAGGGTTATACAGGAGGCTAGGAGGGACACAGGGAGGGTTATACAGGAGGCTAGGAGGGACACAGGGAGGGTTATACAGGAGGCTAGGAGGGACACAGGGAGGGTTATACAGGAGGCTAGGAGGGACACAGGGAGGGTTATACAGGAGGCTAGGAGGGACACAGGGAGGGTTATACAGGAGACTAGGAGGGACACAGGGAGGGTTATACAGGAGGCTAGGAGGGACACAGGGAGGGTTATACAGGAGGCTAGGAGGGACACAGGGAGGGTTATACAGGAGGCTAGGAGGGACACAGGGAGGGTTATACAGGAGGCTAGGAGGGACACAGGGAGGGTTATACAGGAGACTAGGAGGGACACAGGGAGGGTTATACAGGAGGCTAGGAGGGACACAGGGAGGGTTATACAGGAGGCTAGGAGGGACACAGGGAGGGTTATACAGGAGGCTAGGAGGGACACAGGGAGGGTTATACAGGAGGCTAGGAGGGACACAGGGAGGGTTATACAGGTCAGGTGATATGTGATAAAGCCAGTGTTCATGGGATTTAAAAAAAAAGCTTTGTACCTACAGTACCAGTCAAAGGTTTGGACACACCTACTCATTCCAGGGTTTTTCTTAATTTTTTACTATTTTCTACATTGTGGAATAATAGTGAAGACATCAAAACTATGAAATAACACATATGGAATCATGTAGTAACCAAAAATGTGTTAAACAAATCAAAATATATTTTATATTTGAGATTCTTCAAATAGCCAACATTTGCCTTGATGACAGCTTTGCACACTCTTGGCATTCTCTCAACCAGCTTCATGAGGTATTCACCTGGAATGCATTTCAATTAACAGGTGTGCCTTCTTAAAAGTTAATCTGTGGAATTTCTTTCCATCTTAATGCGTTTGAGCCAATCAGTTGTGTTGTGATAAGGTAGGGGTGGTATACAGAAGATAGCCCTATTTGATAAAAGACCAAGTCCATACTATGGCAAGAACAGCTCAAATAAGCAAAGAGAAACGACAGTCCATCATTACTTTAAGACTTGAAGGACAGTCAATATGGAAAATGTGAAGAACTTTTAAAGTTTCTTCAAGCGCAGTCGCAAAAACCATCAAGCGCTATGATGAAACTGGCTCTCATGAGGACCGCCACAGGAAAGGAAAACCCAGAGTTACCTCTGCTGCTGAGGATAAGTTCATTAGAGTTAACTGCCCAAATAAATGCTTCATAGAGTTCAAGTATCAGACACATTTCAACATCAACTGTTCAGAGGAGACTGCATGAATCAGGCCTTCATGGTCGAATTGCTGCAAAGAAACCACTACTAAAGGACACCAATAAGAAGAAGAGACTTGCTTGGGCCAAGAAACACGAGCAATGGACATTAGACTGGTGGAAATTTGAGCTTTGGTCTGGAGTCCAAATTGGAGATTTCTGGTTCAAACCGCTGTGTCTTTGTGAGACGCGGTGTGGGTGAATGGATGATCTCCGCATGTGTAGTTCCCACCGTGAAGCATGGAGGAGGAGGTGTGATGGTGTGGGGGTGCTTTGCTGGTGACACTGTCAGTGATTTATTTAGAATTCAAGGCACACTTAACCAGCATGGCTACCACAGCATTCTGCAGCGATACGCCAAGAAGGAGAGTGATGGAGTGCTACATCAGATGACCTGGCCTCCACAATCCCCCGACCTCAACCAAATTGAGATGGTTTGGGATGAGTCGGACGGCAGAGTGAAGGAAAAGCAGCCAACAAGTGCTCAGCATATGTGGGAACTCCTTCAAGACTGTTGGAAAATCATTCCAGGTGAAGCTGGTTGAGAGAATGCCAAGAGTGTGCAAAGCTGTCATCAAGGCAAAGGGTGGCTATTTGAAGAATCTCAAATATAAAATATATTTTGATTTGTTTAACACTTTTTTGGTTACTACATGATTCCATGTGTTATTTCATAGTTTTGATGTCTTCACTATTATTCTACAATGTAGAAAATAGTAAAAAATAAAGAAAAACCCTTGAATGAGTAGCTGTGTCAGTGTTGAGATATTGTGTCTGTGTTAAGGCTGGTCCTGAAACATTGGAAAAGGTCTAATGAGCCAGTGTTCACGGAGTGGATGAATATGTTGATAAAAACAACATATGAAATCATGTTAGAAAAGAGGCTGGAGAAAAATAATACATACTCCAAAAAGATATGGGAACGATTCTTGTGTTTCCTTAAGGGCACATAACAGAATATCATAGCCATGAAATAGCTGATCATTTATCAAGAAAACATCTCCCTATGGTTTTGGATTTGTGTTTTTTATTTTGTTTAATGCCTTGGTTGTTTTGTGTTAAAAATGAAATAAATTGTCTAGAGAAAAAAATAAACTTGAAATAATCAAATGATTGATCTGGCGTGTTTTCATTCATTGCTCTTTGATATTCAGTCTCTGTTTTGAAGGCTACATGCATTTCAACAGACATACCGTGATGTGATGCCTCATCAAAATGATACTGTCTCCTAGCCATTAATTCAACACAGTGTTAATGAATGCTGCCGGCACCTTGCCATGAACTGAACACAGTGTTAATGAATGCTGCCGGCACCTTGCCATGAATTGAACACAGTGTTAATGAATGCTGCCGGCACCTTGCCATGAACTGAACACAGTGTTAATAAATGCTACTGTCTCCTAGCCATGAATTCAACACAGTGTTAATGAAGGCTTCCGTAGAGCGGAAACGTCTCCATACATGATGTGTGTGTGTGTGTGTGCGCGTGTGCGTGCGCGCGTGCGCGCGTGCGTGCGTGTGTGTGTGTGTGTGTGTGTGTGTGTCAGTACTGTAATGTACAAGAAACCACAACAGTAGAGCTGGCTGACAAAAATCCATATCGACTGAATTAATATGATAATGATAAATTGACTGAATTAATATGCTAAAGATAAATTGACTGAATTAATATGCTAATGATAAATTGACTGAATTAATATGATAGCGATAAATTGACTGAATTAATATGATAATGATAAATTGACTGAATTAATATGATATATATATTTATTTTTTTGTCATTTAGCAGACGCTCTTATCCAGAGCGACTTACAGTTAGTGAATACATTTTTTTTTATTATTATTATTATTATTTTCTACTGTTTCTGACTGTGGCCTGCTCTGCTCTAAAAGGAGTCTACTGTTTCTGACTGTGGCCTGCTCTGCTCTAAAAGGAGTCTACTGTTTCTGACTGTGGCCTGCTCTGCTCTAAAAGGAGTCTACTGTTTCTGACTGTGGCCTGCTCTGCTCTGCTCTAAAAGGAGTCTACTGTTTCTGACTGTGGCCTGCTCTGCTCTGCTCTAAAAGGAGTCTACTGTTTCTGACTGTGGCCTGCTCTGCTCTGCTCTAAAAGGAGTCTACTGTTTCTGACTGTGGCCTGCTCTGCTCTGCTCTAAAATGAGTCTACTGTTTCTGACTGTGGCCTGCTCTGCTCTAAAAGGAGTCTACTGTTTCTGACTGTGGCCTGCTCTGCTCTAAAAGGAGTCTACTGTTTCTGACTGTGGCCTGCTCTGCTCTGCTCTAAAAGGAGTCTACTGTTTGTGACTGTGGCCTGCTCTGCTCTGCTCTAAAAGGAGTCTACTGTTTCTGACTGTGGCCTGCTCTGCTCTAAAAGGAGTCTACTGTTTCTGACTGTGGCCTGCTCTGCTCTAAAAGGAGTCTACTGTTTCTGACTGTGGCCTGCTCTGCTCTGCTCTAAAAGGAGTCTACTGTTTGTGACTGTGGCCTGCTCTGCTCTGCTCTAAAAGGAGTCTACTGTTTCTGACTGTGGCCTGCTCTGTTCTGCTCTAAAAGGAGTCTACTGTTTCTGACTGTGGCCTGCTCTGCTCTGCTCTAAAAGGAGTCTACTGTTTCTGACTGTGGCCTGCTCTGCTCTGTTCTAAAAGGAGTCTACTGTTTCTGACTGTGGCCTGCTCTGCTCTGCTCTAAAAGGAGTCTACTGTTTCTGACTGTGGCCTGCTCTGCTCTGCTCTAAAAGGAGTCTACTGTTTCTGACTGTGGCCTGCTCTGCTCTGTTCTAAAAGGAGTCTACTGTTTCTGACTATGGCCTGCTCTGCTCTGCTCTAAAATGAGTCTACTGTTTCTGACTGTGGCCTGCTCTGCTCTGCTCTAAAATGAGTCTACTGTTTGTGACTGTGGCCTGCTCTGCTTTGCTCTAAAAGGAGTCTACTGTTTGTGACTGTGGCCTGCTCTGCTCTGCTCTAAAATGAGTCTACTGTTTCTGACTGTGGCCTGCTCTGCTCTAAAAGGAGTCTACTGTTTCTGACTGTGGCCTGCTCTGCTCTGCTCTGCTCTACAAGGTGTCTACTGTTTGTGACTGTGGCCTGCTCTGCTCTAAAAGGAGTCTACTGTTTCTGACTGTGGCCTGCTCTGCTCTGCTCTAAAAGGCGTCTACTGTTTGTGACTGTGGCCTGCTCTGCTCTAAAAGGAGTCTACTGTTTCTGACTGTGGCCTGCTCTGCTCTGCTCTGCTCTACAAGGCGTCTACTGTTTGTGACTGTGGCCTGCTCTGCTCTAAAAGGAGTCTACTGTTTCTGACTGTGGCCTGCTCTGCTCTGCTCTGCTCTACAAGGCGTCTACTGTTTGTGACTGTGGCCTGCTCTGCTCTAAATGGAGTCTACTGTTTGTGACTGTGGCCTGCTCTGCTCTGCTCTAAACGGAGTCTACTGTTTCTGACTGTGGCCTGCTCTGCTCTGCTCTAAATGGAGTCTACTGTTTTTGACTGTGGCCTGCTCTGCTCTGCTCTACAAGGCGTCTACTGTTTGTGACTGTGGCCTGCTCTGCTCTAAAAGGAGTCTACTGTTTGTGACTGTGGCCTGCTCTGCTCTGCTCTAAAAGGAGTCTACTGTTTTTGACTGTGGCCTGCTCTGCTCTGCTCTACAAGGCGTCTACTGTTTGTGACTGTGGCCTGCTCTGCTCTAAAAGGAGTCTACTGTTTGTGACTGTGGCCTGCTCTGCTCTGCTCTAAAAGGAGTCTACTGTTTTTGACTGTGGCCTGCTCTGCTCTGCTCTACAAGGCGTCTACTGTTTGTGACTGTGGCCTGCTCTGCTCTAAAAGGAGTCTACTGTTTGTGACTGTGGCCTGCTCTGCTCTGCTCTAAACGGCGTCTACTGTTTCTGACTGTGGCCTGCTCTGCTCTGCTCTGCTCTAAAAGGCGTCTACTGTTTGTGACTGTGGCCTGCTCTGCTCTGGTCTAAAAGGCACTAGGACATAAACTCCTGTATCACCCTGCCATAGCACAGTCATCCATAGGGTGTTCGGGTATAGGTTGGCTGCATTCAGCAGTCACTCCTAATGAATAGTAGTGTTATCTGATTCCAGACCTGTAGTTAACTGCTCAGTGAGTCTGGCAGTCACTCCTAATGAATAGTAGTGTTATCTGATTCCAGACCTGTAGTTAACTGCTCAGTGAGTCTGGCAGTCACTCCTAATGAATAGTAGTGTTATCTGATTCCAGACCTGTAGTTAACTGCTCAGTGTGTCTGGCAGTCACTCCTAATGAATAGTAGTGTTATCTGATTCCAGACCTGTAGTTAACTGCTCAGTGTGTCTGGCAGTCACTCCTAATGAATAGTAGTGTTATCTGATTCCAGACCTGTAGTTAACTGCTCAGTGTGTCTGGCAGTCACTCCTAATGAATAGTAGTGTTATCTGATTCCAGACCTGTAGTTAACTGCTCAGTGTGTCTGGCAGTCACTCCTAATGAATAGTAGTGTTATCTGATTCCAGACCTGTAGTTAACTGCTCAGTGTGTCTGGCAGGTATTAGGCTGTAACGGCTCTCTACTCATCTTTCAGAACGATCGTTTTCCTGTCACATGCTGTGGGGGTGGCCACAGGACTTAATGGCTGTGTCCCAAAAGGTACCCTATTCCCTATAGAGTCCTGGTCAAAAGTAGTGCACTACATAGGGAATAGGGTGCCATATAACAATGCCTTGTATACATTAAGTGGAGTCAAGTTGAAGGTAAAATGATTTAACATGTTTCTATAATTGTCTCAAGCCATTGTAATGCTCTGTAGCTGTATCACTTTGAATGATTATTGAACCACATTTCAAAAAGGTATGGATCTGCCCGGCCCCAAGCATATTATACAGTTGAAGTCGGAAGTTTACATACACCTTAGCCAAATGCATTTAAACTCAGTTTTTCACAACTCCTGACATTTAATCCTAGCAAAAATGCCCTGTCTTAGGTCAGTTAGGATCACCACTTTATTTTAAGAATGCGAAAGTTCAGAATAATAGTAGAGAGAATGATTTATTTCAGCTTTTATTTATTTCATCACATTCCCAGTGGGTCAGAAGTTTACATACACTCAATTAGTATTTGGTAGCATTGTCTTTAAATTGTTTAAATTGGGTCAAACGTTTCGGGTAGCCTTCCACAAGCTTCCCACAATAAGTTGGGTGAATTTTGGCCCATTCCTCCTGACAGAGCTGGTGTAACTGAGTCAGGTTTGTAGGCCTCCTTGCTCGCACACGCTTTTTCAGTACTGGCCACAAACTTTCTATAGGATTGAGGTCAGGGCCTTGTGATGGCCACTCCAATACCTTGACTTTGTTGTCCTTAAGCCATTTTACCACAACTTTGGAAGTATGCTTGGGGTCATTGTCCATTTGGAAGACCCATTTGCGACCAAGCTTTAACTTCCTGACTGATGTCTTGAGATGTTGCTTCAATATATCCACATCATTTTCCTTCCTCATGATGCCATCTATTTTGTGACGTGCACCAGTTCCTCCTGCAGCAAAGCACCCCCACAGCATAATGCTGCCACCCCCGTGCTTCACGGTTGGGATGTTGTTCTTCGGCTTGCAAGCATCCCCCTTTTTCCTCCAAACATAACGATGGTCATTATGGGCAAACAGTTCTATTTTTGTTTTCATCTGACCAGAGGACATTTCTCCAAAAAGTAAGATCTTTGTCCCCATGTGCAGTTGCAAACCGTAGTCTGGCTTTTTTATGGCGGTTTTGGAGCAGTGGCTTCTTCCTTGCTGAGCGGCCTTTCAGGTTATGTCGATATAGGACTCGTTTTACTGTGGATATAGATACTTTTGTACCTGTTTCCTCCAGCATCTTCACAAGGTCCTATGCTGTTGTTCTGGGATTGATTTGCACTTTTCGCACCAAAGTACGTTCATCTCTAGGAGACAGAACGTGTCTCCTTCCTGAGCGGTATGACGGCTTCGTGGTCCCATGGTGTTTATACTTGCGTACTATTGTTTGTACAGATGAACGTGGTACCTTCTGGCGTTTGGAAATTGCTCCCAAGGATGAACCAGACTTGTGGAGGTCTACAATTTTTTTTCTGAGATCTTGGCTGATTTCTTTTGATTTTCACATGATGTCAAGCAAAGAGGCACTGAGTTTGAAGGTAGGCCTTGAAATACATCCACAGGTACAACTCCAATTGACTCAAATGATGTCAATTAGCCTATCAGAAGCTTCTAAAGCCATGACATCATTTTCTGGAATTTTCCAAGCTGTTTAAAGGCACAGTCAACTTAGTGTATGTAAACTTCTGACCCACTGGAATTGTGATACAGTGAATTATAAGTGAAATAATCTGTCTGTAAACAATTGTTGGAAAAATTACTTGTGTCCTGCACAAAGTAGATGTCCTAACCGACTTGCCAAAACTACAGTTTGCTAACAAGAAATTTGTGGAGTGGTTGAAAAACAAGGTTTAATGACTCCAACCTAAGTGTATGTAAACTTCCGACTTCAACTGTATATATATATATATATATATATATATATATATATATATATATATATATATATATATATATATATACACACTTTTTTTCTGATCCCCCACTGGGAATGTGATGAAAGAAATAAAAGCTTAAATAAATTATTCTCTCTACTATTATTCTGACATTTCACATTCTTAAAATAAAGTGGTGATACTAACTGACCTAAGACAGGGAATTTTTACTAGGATTAAATGTCAGGAGTTGTGAAAAACTGAGTTTTAATATATTTGGCTAAGGTGTATGTAAACTTCCGACTTCAACTGTATATAATGTGACATCAATCACGTAACCTATAAAATAATCTATAGAATCCATCAACCCAGTCCACAATTATCAAATTGATTCAAATTGATTCTTAAATCACATCCAGCTAAACTAACATCTGTTATTACTGTAATGATTGGGGTGGCAGGTAGCTTCGTGGTTAAGAGTGTTGTGCCAGTAACCGAAAGGTCGCTGGTTCTAATCCCCGAGTTGACTAGGTGAAACATCTGCCGATGTGCCCTTGAGCAAGGCACTTAACCCTGATTGCTCCTGTAAATTGCTCTGGATAAGAGCGTCTGCTAAAATGATTGTGATAGTAATTTAATGGGAGGGCAACAATAGAGGCATCATCCAATCACTGCTCGTCATCCCTCTCACTGCACAGTCCACGCATAATCCCCAGCCATGCTGCAGCTGCCTGGCACTTCAACTAATGACTAAATAAGTGGAGAGAGAGAGAGAGAGAGAGAGAGAGAGAGAGAGAGAGAGAGAGAGAGAGAGAGAGAGAGAGAGAGAGAGAGAGGAGAGAGGGAGAGGGAGAAAATAAATGTAGGACTGACTGTTTCACTCTGCCTGCCTTTGAACTAACTGGTGCTGATATATTATGATATCTGATACAGTATGTGTGTTACAGATTAGCGCCAGCCTTGAGTCATACCGCCTCAGTCATTACTAACCTGGTCCCTCCATCCACTGCAGACCATAACTGTAATTATGTTAGACTGTAACTACTGAATACATTAATTTTCCTTTCCCTGCTCACCCTTCAGCTTGCTAGGAGTGTGCATTGGTTTACAAATGAAATGCTGAGCTCTCACACTTGCTGTTTCCCTTCCGATCTCTGTTGTTCTTTATCCTTGCTCCTTTCCTCTACACACAGTCACAACCTCTCCTTCTACCTGCCTCTCTGTATCTCTCCCTTGTATCTCTCTCTCTGTATCTCTCCCTGTATCTCTCTCTCTGTATCTCTCTCTGTATCTCTCTCTGTATCTCTCCCTGTATCTCTCTCTCTGTATCTCTCTCTGTATCTCTCTCTGTATCTCTCCCTGTATCTCTCCCTCTGTATCTCTCCCTGTCTCTCTCTCTGTATCTCTACCCCCCACCTCTCCTTCTACCTGCCTCTCTGTATCTCTCCCTGTATCCTCCTCTCGTAATCTCTCCGCTGTATCTCTCTCTGTATCTCTCCCTGTATCTCTCTTGTATCTTCTCTCTCTATTCTCTCTCTGGATCTCTTCTACTTCTCTATTTCTCCCTGTATCTTCTCTCTCTGTATCTCCTCTCTCTATCTCTCTCTGTATCTCTCCCTGTACGCTTCTCTTAGCTCTCTCTGTATCGCTCTCTCTGTATTCTCCTCCCTGTATCTCTCTCTCTGTATCCTCTCTGTATCTCTCTCTGTATCTCTCCCTGTATCTCTCTCTCTGTATCTCCCCCTTTATCTCTCTCTCTGTATCTCTCTCTCTATCTCTCCCTGTATCTCCCTATCTCTCCGTATCTCTCTGTATCTCTCTCTGTATCTCTCCCGTATCTCCTCGTTTCTCCCTGTATCTCTCTCTGTATCTCTCTCTGTATCTCTCTCTGTATCTCTCTCTCTGTATCTCTCCCTGTATCTCTCTCTGTATCTCTACCCCCCACCTCTCCTTCTACCTGCCTCCCTGTATCTCTCTCTGTATCTCTCCCTGTATCTCTCCTGTACTCTCTCCTCTGTACTCTCTCCTTGTATCTCTCTCCTTCTGTATCTCTCTCTGTATCTCTCCCTGTATCTCTCTCTTGTTCCTGTATCTCTCCTGTATCTCTCCTGTATCTCTCCTGTATCTCTCCCTGTATCTCTCTCTGTGTGTCCTCTGTGTGCTCCTGTATCTCTCTCTGTATCTCTCCTGTATCTCTCTCTGTGTCCTCTCTGTATCTCTCTCTGTTCTCTCCTGTATCTCTCCCTGTATCTCTCCCTGTATCTCTCTCTGTATCTCTCCCTGTATCTCTCCCTGTATCTCTCTCTGTATCTCTCTCTGTATCTCTCTCTGTATCTCTCCCTGTCTCTCTCCCTGTATCTCTCTCTGTGTGTCTCCCTGTATCTCTCTCTGTATCTCTCCCTGTATCTCTCCCTGTATCTCTCTCTGTATCTCTCTCTGTATCTCTCTCTGTATCTCTCCCTGTATCTCTCTCTGTATCTCTCTCTGTATCTCTCCCTGTATCTCTCCCTGTATCTCTCTCTGTGTGTCTCCCTGTATCTCTCTCTGTATCTCTCCCTGTATCTCTCCCTGTATCTCTCTCTGTGTGTCTCTCCGTATCTATCCCTTTATCTCTCCCTGTATCTCTCTCTGTATCTTTACCCCCCACCTCTCCTTGCCTGGCTACCCAGATTCCTTGCTCCGGCCAAACGCTACGCCACACCCACGGATATTAGATCTGATTACCTCCCCGACCCTTCACTGAATGTGAAAACATTCGGGGCCATCTGATTGGTCCAGAAACCGATGGTTTGGGCCAGAGCCAGAATACACGTGGGTAAAGCGGTGGTTTGAAAATGTGTCATTGTCTTTGATACTCTGATTGGTTAGAGACGATCCAATCGCTGATTACTTTGTTTTGTACAACGCCCCTCGTGCCCCTCGTCACCACAAACGACTTCAATGATGGCAGTGGAATTTAGTGCTACACCATCTCTCTCTCTAGGTCTCTCTCTCTCTCTCTCTCTCTGTCTCTCTAGGAGTCTCTCTCTCTCCATCTCTCTCTAGGTGTCTCTCTCTCTCCATCTCTCTCTAGGTCTCTCTCTCTAGGTCTCTCTCTCCATCTCTCTCTAGGTGTCTCTCTCTGTCTGTCTCTCTCTAGGTGTCTCTCTCTCTCCATGTCTCTCTAGGTGTCTCTCTCTCTCTGTCTCTCCAGGTCTCTCTCTCTCTCCATGTCTCTCTCTAGGTCTCTCTCTCCATCTCTCTCTAGGTCTCTCTCTTTCCATGTCTCTCTAGGTCTCTCTCTCTCTCCATGTCTCTCTAGGTGTCTCTCTCTCTCTCCAGTCTCTCTTGGTCTCTCTCTCTCCATGTCTCTCTAGGTCTCTCTCTCTCCATGTCTCTATTGGTCTCCCTCTCTCCATCTCTCTCTAGGTCTCTCTCTCTCCCTGTCTCTCTAGGAGTCTCTCTCTCTCCATCTCTCTCTAGGTGTCTCTCTCTCTCCATCTCTCTCTAGGCCTCTCTCTCTCTCCATGTCTCTCTAGGTGTCTCTCTCTCATCATGTCTCTCCAGGTCTCTCTCTCTCTCCATCTCTCTCTAGGTCTCTCTCTCTCCATGTCTCTCTTGGTCTCCCTCTCTCCATCTCTCTCTAGGTGTCTCTCTCTCTCCCTGTCTCTCTAGGAGTCTCTCTCTCTCCATCTCTCTCTCTCTCTCTCTCTCTCTTCTCTCTCTTCTTCTCGAATTCTCTCTCTCCTCCTTGCTCTCTCTCCATGTCTCCTCTAGGATTCTCTCTCTCTCTCTCCCCATCTCTCTCTAGGTCTCTCTCTCTCCATGTCTCTCTAGGTCTCTCTCTCTCCATGTGTCCCTCTCTTGGTCCTCTCTCTCTCCATCTCTTCCAGGTCTTCCTCTCGCTCTCCATGTATCTCTAGAGTCCCTCTCTCTCTCCTTCTCTCTTCCTCTCTCCTCTCTTCTCTCTCCTCCTCCATGTCTCTCTCTCTCTCTCTCTCCAAATCTCTCTCGAGGTCCTCTCTCTCTCCCTTCTCTCTAGGAGTCTCTCTCTCTCCTGTCCTCTCTATGAGGTCTCCTCTCAACTCCGCCCTGGTCGCTCTAGGTGGCCTCCTCTCACCTCCCTGTCTCTACTAAGGAGTTCTCTCGCTCTCTCCATCTCTCTCTCTAGGTGGTTCTCCTCTCCATCGCTCTCTAGGGTCTCCTCTGCGTCTCTCTCTTCCCTGTCTTTTAGGTCCTCTCCTCCTCCCTGTCTCTCTAGGTGTCTCTCTCCCTCTCTCTCCCTGTCTCTCTAGGGAGTCTCTCTCTCTCTTCTCCATCTCTCTCTAAGTTGTCTCTCTCCTCTCCCTGTCGCTCTAGGTCCTCTCTCTCCCATCTATCTCTATGGTCTCTCTCTCTTTCTCTTCTCTCCACACCCTCTCTCCTCCGCCTCTCTCTCTTCCCTCCTCTTCTCCCTTCTCTCCTTCCTCTCTCTCCCTCTTCCTCTCCCTCTTCCTCTCTCTCCTCTCCCTCTTCCTCTCCTCTCTCTCCTTCCTCCGCTCTCTTCTCCTTCCTCCTTCCCTCCTCCCATTCTCTCCCTCTCTCTTCTTCTTCCCTTCTCCTCCTTCACTCTCTTCTCTCCCTCCTTCCCTCTCCTCCTCTCCTCCTCCTCTCCTTTTCCTCTTCTCCCTCTCCTTTTCCTCTTTTCCCTTCTCTCTCCTTCTCTCCTTGTCTCTCTCCTCTCCTCTCTCCTCTCTCTATGTCTTCTCTCTCCCCATCTTCTTCTAGGTCTCTCTCTCTCCCTCTCTCGCTCTCTCTCCATCTTTCTCTTAGGTTCTTTTCTCTCTCTCCTCTCTCCCTTCTCTCTCTCTCTCTCCTCTCTCTCTGTTTCTCTCCCCTCTCTTTTTTCCCCCTCTCCCCTTTTCCTCTCTCCTTTTTCTCTATTTCTTTCTCTCTCTCTCCATCTTTTCTCTCTCACCCTCCCTGAATCTCTCCTCTCTCCCCTTCTCTTTTCTCCCACTACTTCCTTCCCTTCCTTCCCTATCCCGTCTTCTCTTCTCCCCCCTCTCTTTTCCTCCTTTCCTTCCTCCTCCTTCTTCCTCTAATATTGTCTTCTATCATTTTCTCCTATCCGACTTCCCCCAGAGGCCCTTTCTCCATACCCTGCTATAAACAGACGTTCCCCAGGCAGAAGCAGCCATCTCCATCTCCAACCCAGGCTATAAACAGACGCCCCCCCCCAGGCGAAGCAGCCATCTCCATCTCCAACCCAGGCTATCAACAGACGTTCCCCCAGGCAGAAGCAGCCATCTCCAACCCCAGGCTATAACAACGTTCCCAGGCAGAACCCAGCCATCTCCATCCTACCAGTTGTAAACAGGGCTCCAGGCTTTTGCTTGTTGTTTTTTTCATTTCCTGGGTCAGGAATCTATAGCTTAAATCTGTTGTTCCTCCTGACGGTGAGACTACTGGTGGCTCCGCATGCTGGCAACCGCCCACCGCCAAAAAAACTTACTCTCCTACGATTGGTTCTGGCCCCCTCTCTTGGCGCTGGTGGTCGGGCCCCGGCTCTTGATCTGACGGTTGGTTCGGGCCCAGGCCCCTTGATCTGACTGAGGGTTTTGGTCCCCCGTCTCTGGCTGACCGGGTTGTTCTGGACCCCTGTCTCTTTCCCACGGTTGGTTCAAAAAACCCCTGGTCCGGTTCACTGTTGTTCTGGACCCTGCCTTTGGTCCGACGGTGGGTTCTGGACCCCCTGTCTCCTGGTTTTGATGGTTGGTTCGGGTCCCCATGTTCCTTCTCTGGTTGGGTTTGGGCCCCCTGTCTCTTGGTCTGACTGGTTGGTTTCTGGGCCCCTTCCCCTGGTCTGACGGGTTGGTCTGGGACCCTGTCTCCTGCTGACTGGTTGGTCTGGGCCCCCCCTGTCTTCCTGGTCTGACTGTTTGGGTTCGGGGCCCCCTGTCTCTTGGTCTGACGGGGTTGGTTCGGGCCCCTGCCCTCCTGGTCTGACTGGTTGGTTTCTGGGCCCCTGTCTCCTGGCCCTGACTGGTTGGTTTGGACCCCCTGTCTCTTGGTCTGACTGTTGGTTCTGGGCCCCCTGTCTCCTGGTCTGCTGGTGCTTCTGGGCCCCCTTCCCCGGTTCTGACTGGTTTGTTCTGGGCCCCGTCTCCTGGTGACTGGTTGTTCGGGGCCCCCTGTCCCCGGGTCTGAACTGGTTGGTTGGGGACCCCTTCTTTTGGTCACTGTTTGGGTTTTGGGGCCCCCGTCTCCTGGTCTGACGGTTGGTTGGGGCCCCCCCTTTCCCCCGGGGTCGATGGTTGTTCGGGGCCCCCCCCTGTCTCCTGGTTGACTTTTTTTTCGGGGCCCCCCTGTTCCTGGTTGACTGGTTGGTTTTGGGGCCCCCCTGTCCCCGGGCTGACGGGTTTAAATTCGGGGGCCCCCTGTCTCCTGGTCGATGTTGTTCGGGACCCTTCCCGGGTCTGGGGTTGGTTCGGGGCCCCCCCTGCTCCTGGTCTACTGGTTGGTTCGGGCCCCCCTGTCTCGGGTCTGACGGTTTTTTTTCTGGGCCCCCTGTCCCCGGGGTTACGGTTGGATTGGGCCCCCCCTGTCTCCGGGGCTGAGGGTTTTGGTTCTGGGCCCCCTGTCTCCGGGTTTGACGGTTTGGTTCGGGGACCGCTGTCTCCTGGTTTTGCAGCAGACCAGTACTGGCCTTAAATACTTTTTTTGGCTCAGAAGGGCAGGATTTAATTAGCCACGTTATTCATAGATAAAAAGGTGATTATAAAAAGTGAATTACACAAATGCAAGTCATGATGGAATATGACACGGCATCTCAGTCTCCGATACGTGGTCCAACATTCTATAAAATGTTTAAATCTGCACTGCAGTTCTGCGCGAAATAACATAATATCACAGTACTGTAGTTCATATCATTTCATCATACCCTATTATAACATAATATCACAGTCCTGTAGTTCATATCATTTCATCATTCCCTATTATAACATAATATCACAGTACTGTAGTTCATATCATTTCATCATACCCTATTATAACATAATATCACAGTCCTGTAGTTCATATCATTTCATCATTCCCTATTATAACATAATATCATAGTACTGTAGTTCATATCATTTCATCATTCCCTATTATAACATAATATCATAGTACTGTAGTTCATATCATTTCATCATTCCCTATTATAACATAATATCATAGTACTGTAGTTCATCATTCCCTATTACATGTAATTGGCTAATGACTAAAATGCTGAGAAAATGTGCTGTACTGAATTATAGTTCATTTGTTAGACTGATATGGTGCCTAGCTGCTAGATGTTTATGCTATTCCTGACCTCCATGGGTTAGTAGAATAAGGTTGGCTCTAGGAGGAACATTTCTATCTAGGTAGATGACTGAATCTATCAACAGGAGATGCTACAGCTTGGTCAACCCTGTGTTGTTGTTGTTGTTGTTGTTGTTGTCAATGTGTTTTGTTCTATTCTGCTCTGCTCTGCTCCGCAGGGTTATGATCTGGGACTATAACAGGTTCAACCACAGGGTTATGATCTGGGACTATAGCAGGTTCAACCACAGGGTTATGATCTGGGACTATAGCAGGTTCAACCACAGGGTTATGATCTGGGACTATAGCAGGTTCAACCACGGGGTTATGATCTGGGACTATAGCAGGTTCAACCACAGGGTTATGATCTGGGACTATAGCAGGGTCAACCACAGGGTTATGATCTGGGACTATAGCAGGTTCAACCACAGGGTTATGATCTGGGACTATAGCAGGGTCAACCACAGAGTTATGATCTGGGACTATAGCAGGTTCAACCACAGGGTTATGATCTGGGACTATAGCAGGTTCAACCACAGGGTTATGATCTGGGACTATAGCAGGTTCAACCACAGGGTTATGATCTGGGACTATAGCGGGTCAACCACAGGGTTATGATCTGGGACTATAGCGGGTTCAACCACAGGGTTATGATTTGGGACTATAGCAGGTTCAACCACAGGGTTATGATTTGGGACTATAGCAGGTTCAACCACAGGGTTATGATCTGGGACTATAGCAGGTTCAACCACAGTGTTATGATCTGGGACTATAGCAGGTTCAACCACAGGATTATGATCTGGGACTATAGCAGGTTCAACCACAGGGTTATGATCTGGGACTATAGCAGGTTCAACCACAGGGTTATGATCTGGGACTATAGCAGGTTCAACCACAGGGTTATGATCTGGGACTATAGCAGGTTCAACCACAGGGTTATGATCTGGGACTATAGCAGGTTCAACCACAGGGCTAGAATCTGGGACTATAGCAGGTTCAACCACAGGGTTATGATCTGGGACTATAGCAGGTTCAACCACAGGGTTATGATCTGGGACTATAGCAGGTTCAACCACAGGGTTATGATCTGGGACTATAGCAGGTTCAACCACAGGGTTATGATCTGGGACTATAGCAGGTTCAACCACAGGGTTATGATCTGGGACTATAGCAGGGTCAACCACAGGGTTATGATCTGGGACTATAGCAGGTTCAACCACAGGGTTATGATCTGGGACTATAGCAGGGTCAACCACGGGGTTATGATCTGGGACTATAGCAGGGTCAACCACAGGGTTATGATCTGGGACTATAGCAGGGTCAACCACAGGGTTATGATCTGGGACTATAGCAGGGTCAACCACAGGGTTATGATCTGGGACTATAGCAGGTTCAACCACAGGGTTATGATCTGGGACTATAGCAGGTTCAACCACAGGGTTATGATCTGGGACTATAGCAGGTTCAACCACAGGGTTATGATCTGGGACTATAGCAGGTTCAACCACAGGGTTATGATTTGGGACTATAGCAGGTTCAACCACAGGGTTATGATCTGGGACTATAGCAGGTTCAATCACAGGATTATGATCTGGGACTATAGCAGGGTCAACCACAGGGTTATGATCTGGGACTATAGCAGGTTCAACCACAGGGTTATGATCTGGGACTATAGCAGGTTCAACCACAGGGCTAGAATCTGGGACTATAGCAGCACTGACTGACTGGGGAGCGTTTTACCATACACTGACTGACTGGGGAGCAGTTAGCCATACACTGACTGACTGGGGAGCAGTTAGCCATACACTGACTGACTGGGGAGCGTTTTACCATACACTGACTGACTGGGGAGCAGTTAGCCATACACTGACTGACTGGGGAGCAGTTAGCCATACACTGACTGACTGGGGAGCGTTTTACCATACACTGACTGACTGGGGAGCGTTTTACCATACACTGACTGACTGGGGAGCAGTTAGCCATACACTGACTGACTGGGGAGCAGTTAGCCATACACTGACTGACTGGGGAGCGTTTTACCATACACTGACTGACTGGGGAGCAGTTAGCCATACACTGACTGACTGGGGAGCAGTTAGCCATACACTGACTGACTGGGGAGCGTTTTACCATACACTGACTGACTGGGGAGCAGTTAGCCATACACTGACTGACTGGGGAGCAGTTAGCCATACACTGACTGACTGGGGGAGCAGTTAGCCATACACTGACTGACTGGGGAGCAGTTAGCCATACACTGACTGACTGGGGAGCGTTTTACCATACACTGACTGACTGGGGAGCGTTTTACCATACACTGACTGACTGGGGAGCAGTTAGCCATACACTGACTGACTGGGGAGCAGTTAGCCATACACTGACTGACTGGGGAGCAGTTAGCCATACACTGACTGACTGGGGAGCAGTTAGCCATACACTGACTGACTGGGGAGCAGTTTAGCCATACACTGACTGACTGGGGAGCAGTTAGCCATACACTGACTGACTGGGGAGCAGTTAGCCATACACTGACTGACTGGGGAGCAGTTAGCCATACACTGACTGACTGGGGGAGCAGTTAGCCATACACTGACTGACTGGGGAGCAGTTAGCCATACACTGACTGACTGGGGAGCAGTTAGCCATACACTGACTGACTGGGGAGCAGTTAGCCATACACTGACTGACTGGGGAGCAGTTAGCCATACACTGACTGATTGGGGAGCGTTTTACCATACACTGACTGACTGGGGAGCAGTTAGCCATACACTGACTGACTGGGGAGCAGTTAGCCATACACTGACTGACTGGGGAGCGTTTTACCATACACTGACTGACTGGGGAGCAGTTAGCCATACACTGACTGACTGGGGAGCAGTTAGCCATACACTGACTGACTGGGGAGCGTTTTACCATACACTGACTGACTGGGGAGCAGTTAGCCATACACTGACTGACTGGGGAGC
Organism: Coregonus sp. 'balchen'; assembly: GCA_902810595.1. Taxonomy (NCBI): domain Eukaryota; kingdom Metazoa; phylum Chordata; class Actinopteri; order Salmoniformes; family Salmonidae; genus Coregonus; species Coregonus sp. 'balchen'. Next base: position 41,687,726 of record LR778289.1, on the reverse strand, counting down.
GTTTACCATACACTGACTGACTGGGGAGCGTTTTTACCATACACTGACTGACTGGGGAGCGTTTTACCATACACTGACTGACTGGGGAGCGTTTTACCATACACTGACTGACTGGGGAGCAGTTAGCCATACACTGACTGACTGGGGAGCGTTTTACCATACACTGACTGACTGGGGAGCAGTTAGCCATACACTGACTGACTGGGGAGCAGTTAGCCATACACTGACTGACTGGGGAGCAGTTAGCCATACACTGACTGACTGGGGAGCAGTTAGCCATACACTGACTGACTGGGGAGCAGTTAGCCATACACTGACTGACTGGGGAGCGTTTTACCATACACTGACTGACTGGGGAGCGTTTTACCATACACTGACTGACTGGGGAGCAGTTAGCCATACACTGACTGACTGGGGAGCAGTTTAGCCATACACTGACTGACTGGGGAGCAGTTAGCCATACACTGACTGACTGGGGAGCGTTTTACCATACACTGACTGACTGGGGAGCAGTTTAGCCATACACTGACTGACTGGGGAGCAGTTAGCCATACACTGACTGACTGGGGAGCGTTTTACCATACACTGACTGACTGGGGAGCAGTTAGCCATACACTGACTGACTGGGGAGCGTTTTACCATACACTGACTGATTGGGGAGCGTTTTACCATACACTGACTGACTGGGGAGCAGTTAGCCATACACTGACTGACTGGGGAGCAGTTAGCCATACACTGACTGACTGGGGAGCAGTTTAGCCATACACCTGACTGACTGGGGAGCAGTTAGCCATACACTGACTGACTGGGGAGCGTTTTACCATACACTGACTGACTGGGGAGCAGTTAGCCATACACTGACTGATTGGGGAGCGTTTTTACCATACACTGACTGACTGGGGAGCGTTTTACCATACACTGACTGACTGGGGAGCAGTTAGCCATACACTGACTGACTGGGGAGCAGTTAGCCCATACACTGACTGACTGGGGAGCAGTTAGCCATACACTGACTGATTGGGGAGCGTTTTTACCATGACACTGACTGACTGGGGAGCAGTTAGCCCATACACTGACTGACTGGGGAGCAGTTAGCCATACACTGACTGACTGGGGAGCAGTTAGCCATACACTGACTGACTGGGGAGCGTTTTACCATACACTGACTGACTGGGGAGCGTTTTACCATACACTGACTGACTGGGGAGCGTTTTACCATACACTGACTGACTGGGGAGCAGTTAGCCATACACTGACTGACTGGGGAGCGTTTTACCATACACTGACTGACTGGGGAGCGTTTTACCATACACTGACTGACTGGGGAGCAGTTAGCCATACACTGACTGACTGGGGAGCAGTTAGCCATACACTGACTGACTGGGGAGCGTTTTACCATACACTGACTGACTGGGGAGCGTTTTACCATACACTGACTGACTGGGGAGCGTTTTACCATACACTGACTGACTGGGGAGCGTTTTACCATACACTGACTGACTGGGGAGCAGTTAGCCATACACTGACTGACTGGGGAGCAGTTAGCCATACACTGACTGACTGGGGAGCGTTTTACCATACACTGACTGACTGGGGGAGCGTTTTACCATACACTGACTGACTGGGGAGCGTTTTTACCATACACTGACTGACTGGGGAGCAGTTAGCCATACACTGACTGACTGGGGAGCAGTTAGCCATACACTGACTGACTGGGGAGCAGTTAGCCATACACTGACTGACTGGGGAGCAGTTAGCCATACACTGACTGACTGGGGAGCAGTTAGCCATACACTGACTGACTGGGGAGCGTTTTACCATACACTGACTGACTGGGGAACAGTTAGCCATACACTGACTGACTGGGGAGCGTTTTACCATACACTGACTGACTGGGGAGCAGTTAGCCATACACTGACTGACTGGGGAGCAGTTAGCCATACACTGACTGACTGGGGAGCAGTTAGCCATACATGACTGACTGGGGAGCAGTTAGCCATACACTGATGACTGGGGAGCAGTTAGCCATACACTGACTGACTGGGGAGCAGTTAGCCATACACTGACTGACTGGGGAGCAGTTTAGCCATACACTGACTGACTGGGGAGCGTTTTACCATACACTGACTGACTGGGAGCAGTTTTAGCCATACACTGACTGACTGGGGAGCGTTTTACCATACACTGACTGACTGGGGAGCAGTTAGCCATACACTGACTGACTGGGGAGCAGTTAGCCATACACTGACTGACTGGGGAGCGTTTTACCATACACTGACTGATTGGGGAGCAGTTAGCCATACACTGACTGGGGAGCAGTTAGCCATACACTGACTGACTGGGTAGCAGTTTCACTAAGATGTTCTCCTAGACAGCACCACTCAAAGACCCCAAAGGAGTCCAGGAAGTAAAGCATCAGAACAGCCTGTCTGTCTTGTGGGGTCGTCACTAGTTACCACAGCCACAAAGTCATAAACCCTTCCTATTTCTACTATTTATCTTTTTTAAATGTGATTTAAAACATAACCCTTAACCTTAAACCTAACCTTAACCACACTGCAAACCTTATGCCTGACCATAACCTTCAATGAATACCAAAAAGCTAATTATATAGCTAATTGTGACTTTGTGGCTGTGCTATCTAGAGGAAACCAGTCTGTGCTATCTAGAGGAAACCAGCTCTGATTGGGCCGTAAATCCATCTGTCTTGGTCACTATAGGAAAGTGGACACCAGCATAGAGACATCTCGTCCCGTCACTGGCAGTGGACCATCCATCAGACCCCATTACAGGCCCTGTCTGAGATAGATAGATCGGTGTGTACTCAGCCCTGCCTGCGATAGATCGATCCACAGACAGACAGACAGACAGACAGACAGACAGACAGACAGACAGACAGACAGACAGACAGACAGACAGACAGACAGACAGACAGACAGACAGACAGACAGACAGATAGATAGATAGATAGATAGATAGTAGATAGATAGATAGATATGTGTGCCCTGTGTACTCACCCCTTCTGCCTTCTCCTCTGTGTTGGCCAGCATCTCCTGCAGGGCCCGTACTGACAGGGACTGCTCCAGGACAAACGTACAGATGGACAGGTCTGGAGGGACATTCTGGAAGAGAACACAGCCAGGTTAGAAGGGAGCTGTAGTCCTGGAGCAGGTCAGTCTGGGAAATGTATTCCCTGAGAGGGACTGCTCCAGGACGAACGTCCAGATGGACAGGTCTGGAGGGACATTCTGTCAAAGCCAGGTTAGAAGAGGGCTGAGCATCAACAGTAAATCTACAGTCATTTAGACTGCGGCTCTTGCTAGGGAAAGACCTGAGGCTAGAATGACAAGTACAAGGACTTGCGCAGCCATTAGCCCATACACTACTTTAGCCATTAACCCATACACTACTTTAGTCATTAGCCCATACACTACTTTAGTCATTAGCCCATACACTACTTTAGTCATTAGCCCATACACTACTTTAGCCATTAGCCCATACACTACTTTAGCCATTAGCCCATACACTACTTTAGTCATTAGCCCATACACTACTTTAGTCATTAGCCCATACACTACTTTAGTCATTAGCCCATACACTACTTTAGTCATTAGCCCATACACTACTTTAGTCAATTAGCCCATACACTACTTTTAGTCATTAGCCCATACACTACTTTAGTCATTAGCCATACCACTACTTTAGTCCTTAGCCCATACACTACTTTAGCCATTAGCCCATACACTACTTTAGTCATTAGCCCATACACTACTTTAGTCATTAGCCCATACACTACTTTAGTCATTAACCCATACACTACTTTAGTCATTAGCCCATACACTACTTTAGTCATTAACCCATACACTACTTTAGTCATTAGCCCATACACTACTTTAGTCATTAGCCCATACCAATACTTTAGTCATTACCCATACACTACTTTAGTCATAGCCCATACACTACTTTAGCCATTAGCCCATACACTACTTTAGTCATTAACCCATACACTACTTTAGTCATAGCCCATAAACTACTTTAGTCATTAACCCATACACTACTTTAGTCATTAGCCATACACTACTTTAGTCATTAACCCATACACTACTTTAGTCATTAGCCCATACACTACTTTAGTCATTAGCCCATACACTACTTTAGTCATTAACCCATACACTACTTTAGTCATTAGCCCATACACTACTTTAGCCATTAGCCCATACACTACTTTAGTCATTAACCCATACACTACTTTAGTCATTAGCCCATACACTACTTTAGTCATTAAACCATACATACTTTAGTCATTAGCCAACACTACTTTAGTCATTAGCCCAAACACTACTTTAGTCTTTAAACCCCATACACTACTTTAGTCATTAGCCCATACACTACTTTAGCCATTAGCCCATACACTACTTTAGTCATTAACCCATACACTATTTAGTCATTAGCCCATACACTACTTTAGTCATTAGCCCATACACTACTTTAGTCATTAGCCCATACACTACTTTAGTCATTAGCCCCATACACTACTTTAGTCATTAGCCCATACACTACTTTAGTCATTAGCCCATACACTACTTTAGTCATTAGCCCATCACTACTTTAGTCATTACACCCATACACTACTTTGTAGTCATTAGCCCTACACTACTTTAGTCATTAGCCATACACTACTTTAGTCATTAGCCCCATACACTACTTAGTCATTAACCCCATACACTACTTTAGTCATTAGCCCCATACACTACTTTAGTCATTAGCCCATACACCTACCTTTAGTCATTAGCCCATACACTACTTTAGTCATTAGCCCATACACTACTTTAGTCATTAGCCCATACACTACTTTAGTCATTAAGCCCCATACACTAACGTACTACTTTAGCCCATACACTACTTTAAGTCATTAGCCCCTACACTACTTTAGTCATTAGCCCCATACAACTACTTTAGTCATTAGCCCATACATACTTTAGTCAGTAGCCCATACACTACTTTAGTCATTAGCCCATACACTACTTAGTCATTAGCCCATACACTACTTAGCCATTAGCCCATACACTACTTTAGTCATTAGCCCATAAAACTACTTTAGTCATTAGCCCATACACTACTTTAGTCATTAGCCCATACACTACTTTAGTCATTAGCCCATACACTACTTTAGCCATTAGCCCATACACTATTTTAGTCATTAGCCCATACACTACTTTGTCATTAGCCCATACACTACTTAGTCATTAACCCATACACACTTAGTCATTAGCCCATACACTACTTTAGTCATTAACCCATACACTACTTTAGTCATTAGCCCATACACTACTTTAGTCATTAACCCATACATACTTTTTTAGTCATTAACCCATACACTACTTTAGTCATTAGCCCATACACTACTTTAGTCATTAGCCCATACACTACTTTAGTCATTAGCCCATACACTACTTTAGCCATTAGCCCATACACTACTTTAGTCATTAGCCCATACACTACTTTAGTCATTAGCCCATACACTACTTTAGTCATTAGCCCATACACTACTTTAGTCATTAGCCCATACACTACTTTAGTCATTAACCCATACACTACTTTAGTCATTAGCCCATACACTACTTTAGTCATTAGCCCATACACTACTTTAGTCATTAGCCCATACACTACTTTAGTCATTAACCCATACACTTACTTAGTCATTAGCCCATACACTACTTTAGTCATTAGCCCATACACTACTTTAGTCATTAGCCCATACACTACTTTAGTCATTAACCCATACACTACTTTAGTCATTAGCCCATACACTACTTTAGCCATTAACCCCCATACACTACTTTAGTCATTAGCCCTACACTACTTTAGCCATTAGCCCAAACACTACTTTAGTCATTAGCCCATACACTACTTTAGTCATTAACCCATACACTACTTTAGTCATTAGCCCATACACTACTTTAGTCATTAAACCCATACACTACTTTAGTCATTAGCCACATACACTACTTTAGTCATTAACCATACACTACTTTAGTCATTAACCCATACACTACTTTAGTCATTAGCCCATACACTACTTTAGTCATTAGCCCATACACTACTTTAGTCATTAGCCCATACACTACTTTAGCCATTAGCCCATACACTACTTTAGTCATTAGCCCATACACTACTTTAGTCATTAGCCCATACACTACTTTAGTCATTAGCCCATACACTACTTTAGTCATTAGCCCATACACTACTTTAGTCATTAACCCATACACTACTTTAGTCATTAGCCCATACACTACTTTAGTCATTAGCCCATACACTACTTTAGTCATTAGCCCATACACTACTTTAGTCATTAGCCCATACACTACTTTAGTCATTAGCCCATACACTACTTTAGTCATTAGCCCATACACTACTTTAGCCATTAGCCCATACACTACTTTAGTCATTAGCCCATACACTACTTTAGTCATTAGCCCATACACTACTTTAGTCATTAGCCCATACACTACTTTAGTCATTAGCCCATACCACTACTTAGTCATTAGCCAACATTACTTAGTCATTAGCCCATACACTACGTTAGCCATTAGCCCATACACTACGTTAGCCATTAGCCCATACACTACTCCTGGTGCAATGCAGTCTGGTAGAAGTAATTCCTGTGTTTACCTTAGAGTTGGATGTTGACTCGAGGAAGCAGAGTCTGTTTCCAAAGCCCTCTGCTGCCAGACACAGCTTCTGCTGCTCCTTGTGGACTGTGGCAGCACACTGCAGGACCACCTCGTCATCCTGGGAGACACAGAGACAGAAAGTAGCTGTTATAACCACAACAGAAAACACTGTGGGGTAGAGAGACACGAAGCAGAACCCGTAAAAGAACCAGGACACAGAAACATAGCAGAGAACAACACGTCGATAACAACCACCACAGCCTTGTCAATCCTAAACAATCTACAGCCTGTGCTGTAGTTTTTAAGATGTGTGACTTACAGAGTCGAGCCTGCTCCAGGGTGGGCGCCTGCCAGCCCAGCCGTCTGTAATGACTAACATGGGCCAAAGGGGCTCTTTTCACCTGAGTAACTGGCAAGGGAACATCTCAGTCTACACACTGCACTCAGCAGTGTCCAGAGGGGTCAGGCTTTAACCCAGCAAACAGGGGTCATCCTAAGGACATAAGACGTTCCGAGAACGTTCTAGGAACATTAAAACATGACGTTAAGAGGACGTTCAGTACAGGTCCCCGTTTGGTCGCAGTATAACGTTACAATAAGGTCGTTTGATGTCTATTAGGGAACGTTACGAAAAGGTTCCTATTTGGTTCTGATAGGACGTTATGCATGGGACATTCAACGACCACAAGGGGGACGTTTCATGATGGTCAAGGGGAGATCACATGATGGTCCCAAGGGAACGTTCTCTGGAGGACCTTTGTCTATTTCCCTGTAAATTACCAGGACGTCACTGAGGACCATGTCGGGACCTTTTAAGGAAGTCACTGAGGACCATGTCAGGACCTTTTAAGGACGTCACTGAGGACCATGTCAGGACCTTACTGAGGACCATGTCAGGACCTTTTAAGGACGTCACTGAGGACCATGTCAGGACCTTTTAAGGACGTCACTGAGGACCATGTCAGGACCTTTTAAGGACGTCACTGAGGACCATGTCAGGACCTTTTAAGGACGTCACTGAGGACCATGTCAGGACCTTTTAAGGACGTCACTGGAGGACCATGTCAGGACCTTTTAAGGACGTCACTGAGGACCATGTCAGGACCTTTTAAGGACGTCACTGAGGACCATGTCAGGACCTTTTAAGGACGTCACTGAGGACCATGTCAGGACCTTTTAAGGACGTCACTGAGGACCATGTCAGGACCTTTTAAGGAAGTCACTGAGGACCATGTCAGGACCTTTTAAGGACGTCACTGAGGACCATGTCAGGACCTTTTAAGGACGTCACTGAGGACCATGTCAGGACCTTTTAAGGACGTCACTGAGGACCATGTCAGGACCTTTTAAGGACGTCACTGAGGACCATGTCAGGACCTTTTAAGGACGTCACTGAGGACCATGTCAGGACCTTTTAAGGACGTCACTGAGGACCATGTCGGGACCTTTTAAGGACGTCACTGAGACCATGTCAGGACCTTTTAAGGACGTCACTGAGGACCATGTCACGGACCTTTAAGGACGTCACTGAGGACCATGTCAGGACCTTTTTAAGGACGTCACTGAGGACCATGTCAGGACCTTTTAAGGACGTCACTGAGGAACCATGTCAGGACCTTTTAAGGAACGTCACTGAGGACCATGTCAGGACCTTTTTAAGGAACGTCACTGTGGGACCATGTCAGGACCTTTTAAGGACGTCACTGAGGACCATGTCAGGACCTTTTAAGGACGTCACTGAGGACCATGTCAGGACCTTTTAAGGACGTCACTGAGGACTTCCATTTGACCAGTCATGTGGGGGGGGTCTCAGGTGTCCAAACCATTTTAAGGGAAGTGATGAAACGGGTTTTGAGGTAAGTTGGACGATGACAACATGCTTTCATTTAAAAAGAAAGAAAGTCACACGCTCCCAAAAATGTTTTCATGGGTAAACAACGTTGACAGCGTCATGATTCTTAGAGATGCCTACATACACTCCGTTACGCCTATAATAAATACATTTATCTAAAATACAAGACCGTCTTCTAAAATACACAATTCAGTATGTGTGTGTGTTTGTGTGTATGTGTATGGTGGTGTGTGTGGTGTGTGGATGTGATGTGTGGGGTGTGGTTTTTGTGATGTGTGGTTGTGTTGTGTGTGTGGTGTGTTTGTGTGTGGTTGTGTGTGTGGTGTGTGTGTGTGTGTGTATGTGTTGTGTGTGTATGTGTATGGTGTGTGTGTGTGTTGTGTGTATGTGTATGTGTATTGTTTGTGTGTGTATGTGTTGTGTATGTGTTGTGTGTGGTTGTGTGTGTGTGTGTGGTGTGTGTGTGTGTTGTTTGTGTGCGGTGTGGTGGTGGTGGTGGTTGGTGGTGGTGCGTGTGGTGTGTGTGTGGGTGTGTGGTGCGTGGGACTTGTCTGCCTCCATCACTTCACCTATCTTTCCATTGGGAGCCTGAATGATTGGTGCTGATAGAGGGCTGATTACACTGTAGAAGTGGGTGGCGGGTGGCTGGATCGGCTCAGAGGACTAACCTTCCTGGGTGGTGTTAGGGACCAGGATACATACACACAGAGCAAACACACAGACAAGAGCACACAACACGACAAGACAAACACACAACACACACACAAACACACACACACACTTACAACAATACACAACACACACACACACACACAACACAGACATACAACACCACACAAACACACGCACACGCACGCGCACACCACACAAACGCACACGCACACACCACACACACACGCACGCACGCACGCACGCCACACACGCAGACCACGCACACACGCACAACACACAGCAAACACGCACGCACACACACAACACCACACACACACCAACCAGCACGCACACGCACCAGCACGACACACACCACACACACACACACAACACACAACACACACACAACCACACACACACACACACACAACACACACACACCACACACACCACACAACCACACACACAAACACCACACACACACAAACACACACACAAAAACACACACACACACACACACACACCACACACACACACACACACACACACACACACACACACCACACACAACACCACACACACACACACACACACACACACACAACACACACACACACACACACACCACACACACACACAACACACACCACACACCCAAACACACACACACAACACACACAAACACACACACACACAACCACACACACCCACACACACACAACACCACACACACACACACACCCACACACACAAACAACACAACCACACAAACACCACACACACACACACACAACACAGACACACAGACACAGACACAGACACACAACACACACAACACACACACACACACACACACAACACACAACACACACACACACACAAAACACACACACACACACACACACACACACACAAACACAAACCAGGTTATCCCTGACAGGATGCTGATAGGACTTGGAGCTCTGCCAACTGAGGAAGAGGCTAAATGCTGCTGCTCAATAACAGGTGGTAAGGCCATCCCTCAGTACCCCCCCTACTGGCACTACAAAGCATTCCCCTGGAAGGATTACGTTTCTGTTAGGGATAACATGATAGTGAACGGGTGAAGAACTGAGTGGGTATGTAGATGCCACAGTACCAGGGAGAGTCCTGGAGCATCAGAGATGTATTACTGCTGAGTGGATATATAGATACCACAGTACCAGGAAGAGTCCTGGAGCATCAGAGATGTATTACTGCTGAGTGGATATATAGATACCACAGTACCAGGAAGAGTCCTGGAGCATCAGAGATGTATTACTGCTGAGTGGATATATAGATACCACAGTCCCAGGGTTACCATCAGAGATGTATTACTGCTGAGTGGATATATAGATACCACAGTACCAGGAAGAGTCCTGGAGCATCAGAGATGTATTACTGCTGGGCACAGTAAGTGTCATGTAGATCTCCAGACTCTTCAGAAGATCCCAACCTGATGAAAGGTGACAAATACAGTATTGGACTTATAGGGAAATGATAGACCTGATTACCGCCGACGATGAGACAGGGAGGAGGTCAGAGACCTGGCCGTGTGGCCGACGATGAGACAGGGAGGAGGTCAGACGATGAGACAGGGAGGAGGTCAGAGACCTGGCCGTGTGGCCGACGATGGGGAGGAGGTCAGAGACCTGGCCGCGTGGCCGACGATGAGACAGGGAGGAGGTCAGAGACCTGGCCGCGTGGCCGACGATGAGACAGGGAGGAGGTCAGAGACCTGGCCGCGTGGCCGACGATGAGACAGGGAGGAGGTCAGGGACCTGGCCGCGTGGCCGACGATGAGACAGGGAGGAGGTCAGAGACCTGGCCGCGTGGCCGACGATGAGACAGGGAGGAGGTCAGAGACCTGGCCGCGTGGCCGACGATGAGACAGGGAGGAGGTCAGAGACCTGGCCGACGATGAGACAGGGAGGAGGACAGAGACCTGGCCGCGTGGCCGACGATGAGACAGGGAGGAGGTCAGAGACCTGGCCGACGATGAGACAGGGAGGAGGTCAGAGACCTGGCCGCGTGGCCGACGATGAGACAGGGAGGAGGTCAGAGACCTGGCCGCGTGGCCGACGATGAGACAGGGAGGAGGTCAGAGACCTGGCCGTGTGGCCGACGATGAGACAGGGAGGAGGACAGAGACCTGGCAGTGTGGTGCCAGGACAACAACATCTCCCTCAACGTCAGCTAAACAAATGTGCTGATCGTGGACTACAGGAAAACGGAGAGAGCCGAGCATGCCCCGTTTCACATCGACGGGACTGCAGAGGAGCAGGTCGAGAGATTCAAGTTCCTTGGTGTCCACATCACTAAGAAATGATCATGGTTCACACACACCAACACAGTCATGAAGAGGGCACCGATGCCTCTTCCCCCTCAGGAGGCTGAAAAGATTCAGCAAGTAGCTACAGTAGGTATTATATTAATAACAGGAGGTATTATATTAATAACAGTAGCTACAGTAGGTATTATATTAATAACAGTAGGTATTATATTAATAACAGTAGGTATTATATTAATAACAGTAGCTACAGGAGGTATTATATTAATAACAGGAGGTATTATATTAATAACAGGAGGTATTGTCTTAATAACAGGAGGTATTATATTAATAACAGGAGGTATTATATTAATAACAGGAGGTATTATATTAATAACAGTAGCTACAGTAGGTAGTATATTAATAACAGTAGGTATTATATTAATAACAGTAGGTATTGTATTAATAACAGGAGGTATTATATTAATAACAGGAGGTATTGTATTAATAACAGTAGGCATTGTATTAATAACAGGAGGTATTATATTAATAACAGGAGGTATTATATTAATAACAGGAGGTATTATATTAATAACAGTAGCTACAGTAGGTAGTATATTAATAACAGGAGGTATTATATTAATAACAGGAGATATTATATTATTAACAGTAGGTATTATATTAATAACAGTAGATATTATATTAATAACAGTAGCTACAGTAGGTATTGTATTAATAACAGTAGGTATTATATTAATAACAGGAGATATTATATTAATAACAGTAGGTCTTGTATTAATAACAGTAGGTATTATATTAATAACAGTAGGTATTATATTAATAAAAGTAGGTATTACATTAATAACAGCAGGTATTATATTAATAACAGTAGGTATTATATTAATAACAGGAGGTATTATATTAATAACAGTATCTACAGTAGGTATTATATTAATAACAGTAGCTACAGTAGGTATTATATTAATAACAGTAGCTACAGTAGGTATTATATTAATAACAGTAGGTATTATATTAATAACAGCAGGTATTATATTAATAACAGTAGGTATTATATTAATAACAGTAGCTACAGGAGGTATTATATTAATAACAGTAGGTACAGTAGGTTTTATATTAATAACAGGATGTATTATATTAATAACAGGAGGTATTATATTAATAACAGTAGGTATTATATTAATAACAGTAGCTACAGTAGGTATTATATTAATAACAGTAGCTACAGTAGGTATTATATTAATAACAGGAGGTATTATATTAATAACAGGAGGTATTATATTAATAACAGTAGGTTTTATATTAATAACAGGAGGTATTATATTAATAACAGTAGGTATTATATTAATAACAGTAGGTATTATATTAATAACAGTAGGTATTATATTAATAACAGTATCTACAGTAGGTATTATATTAATAACAGTAGCTACAGTAGGTATTATATTAATAACAGTAGCTACAGTAGGTATTATATTAATAACAGTAGGTATTATATTAATAACAGCAGGTATTATATTAATAACAGTAGGTATTATATTAATAACAGTAGCTACAGGAGGTATTATATTAATAACAGTAGGTACAGTAGGTTTTATATTAATAACAGGATGTATTATATTAATAACAGTAGGTATTATATTAATAACAGTAGCTACAGTAGGTATTATATTAATAACAGTAGGTATTATATTAATAACAGTAGGTATTATATTAATAACAGTAGCTACAGTAGGTATTATATTAATAACAGTAGGTATTATATTAATAACAGTAGCTACAGTAGGTATTATATTAATAACAGTAGGTATTATATTAATAACAGTAGGTATTATTTTAATAACAGGAGGTATTATATTAATAACAGGAGGTATTATATTAATAACAGTAGGTATTATATTAATAACAGTAGGTAGTATATTAATAACAGGAGGTATTATATTAATAACAGTAGGTATTATATTAATAACAGTAGGTATTATATTAATAACAGTAGGTGTTATATTAATAACATTAGGTATTATATTAATAACAGTAGGTATTATATTAATAACAGTAGCTACAGGAGGTATTATATTAATAACAGTAGCTACAGGAGGTATTATATTAATAACAGTAGGTATTATATTAATAACAGTAGGTATTATATTAATAACAGTAGGTATTATATTAATAACAGTAGCTACAGGAGGTATTATATTAATAACAGTAGCTACAGGAGGTATTATATTAATAACAGTAGCTACAGGAGGCATTATATTAATAACAGGAGGTATTATATTAATAACATTCGCTACAGGAGGTATTATATTAATAACAGTAGCTACAGGAGGTATTATATTAATAACAGTAGCTACAGGAGGTTTATATTAATAACAGTAGCTATAGGAGGTATTATATTAATAACAGTAGCTACAGTAGGTATTATATTAATAACAGTAGCTACAGGAGGTATTATATTAATAACAGTAGCTACAGGAGGTATTATATTAATAACAGTAGCTACAGGAGGTTTATATTAATAACAGTAGCTACAGGAGGTATTATATTAATAACAGTAGCTACAGGAGGTATTATATTAATAACAGTAGCTACAGGAGGTCTGTGACCCATAAGCAGGGTGTGACAGAGAGACGATACTAATCGTATACTAATCCTATTTACAGTAAGATCCAGTAACCTTGCCGTGTGTGTGTGGTATTAATGGACAGTGGCCCAGAAGCTCATCACACAATAGTGTCCTCAATAACCCGGTGACAGTAGACAGGCTACTACACTAGACAGGCTACTACACTAGACAGGCTACTATACTAGACAGGCTACTACACTAGACAGGCTACTACACTAGACAGGCTACTACACTAGACAGGCTACTACACTAGACAGGCTACTATACTAGACATGCTACTACACTAGACAGGCTACTACACACTAGACAGGCTACTATACTAGACATGCTACTACACTAGACAGGCTACTACACTAGACAGGCTACTATACTAGACAGGCTACTATACTAGACAGGCTACTACACTAGACAGGCTACTACACTAGACAGGCTACTATACTAGACAGGCTACTATACTAGACATGCTACTATACTAGACAGGCTACTACACTAGACAGGCTACTATACTAGACAGGCTACTACACTAGACAGGCTACTACACACTAGACAGGCTACAACACACTAGACAGGCTACTACACTAGACAGGCTACTATACTAGACAGGCTACTACACTAGACAGGCTACTACACACTAGACAGGCTACAACACACTAGACAGGCTACTACACTAGACAGGCTACTACACACTAGACAGGCTACTACACTAGACAGGCTACTACACACTAGACAGGCTACTACACTAGACAGGCTACTACACTAGACAGGCTACTACACTAGACAGGCTACTACACTAGACAGGCTACAACACACTAGACAGGCTACTACACTAGACAGGCTACTACACTAGACAGGCTACTACACTAGACAGGCTACTACACTAGACAGGCTACTACACACTAGACAGGCTACTACACTAGACAGGCTACTACACTAGACAGGCTACTATACTAGACAGGCTACTACACTAGACAGGCTACTACACTAGACAGGCTACAACACACTAGACAGGCTACTACACTAGACAGGCTACTACACTAGACAGGCTACAACACACTAGACAGGCTACTACACTAGACAGGCTACTACACACTAGACAGGCTACTACACTAGACAGGCTACTACACACTAGACAGGCTACTACACTAGACAGGCTACTACACTAGACAGGCTACAACACACTAGACAGGCTACTACACTAGACAGGCTACTACACACTAGACAGGCTACTACACTAGACAGGCTACTACACTAGACAGGCTACTATACTAGACAGGCTACTACACTAGACAGGCTACTACACTAGACAGGCTACTATACTAGACAGGCTACAACACACTAGACAGGCTACTACACTAGACATGCTACTACACTAGACAGGCTACTATACTAGACAGGCTACTACACTAGACAGGCTACTACACTAGACAGGCTACTATACTAGACAGGCTACTACACTAGACAGGCTACTACACTAGACAGGCTACTATACTAGACAGGCTACTACACTAGACAGGCTACTACACTAGACAGGCTACTACACACTAGACAGGCTACTACACTAGACAGGCTACTACACTAGACAGGCTACTATACTAGACAGGCTACTACACTAGACAGGCTACTACACTAGACAGGCTACTACACACTAGACAGGCTACTACACTAGACAGGCTACTACACACTAGACAGGCTACTACACTAGACAGGCTACTACACACTAGACAGGCTACTATACTAGACAGGCTACTACACTAGACAGGCTACTATACTAGACAGGCTACTACACTAGACAGGCTACTACACACTAGACAGGCTACAACACTAGCAGTAGACACAAAGTCACATGAGTAAACTCTAGATGGGTGCTGCAGGGAGGGATGCTGTTAAAAATAAAAGCTAGACTAGAGGAGCACGGAATCAAATCCTATCTATCCTGACTATGCTTTAATCACGATTTAGATCGGATGAGACAGTTTCACAAGCACAGACACGAACATATCCAGAAAAACACATACAGTGTATAGACATGCACGTCACTCACACTCACTCACTCACTCATACCCAGGCGTAGGCACACAGACACACACACACACACACACACACACACACACACACACACACACACACACACACACACACACAGAGAGAGAGCGTTACACACACACACACACACACACAGAGAGAGAGCGTTACACACACACACACACACAGATATACACACTCATAACAGTAAACACACAGAAGTGCTGTAAGCTAGTGACTGCATTCTAAGCTCCTTAGCAGCTAAACATAAATACTATACATCTCTGGATATTATCCAGTTAATTATCAACCTGTCAGCTCAGTTATCATACAGCTACATTACACCATCTCTAATCCTGCTAGGATACTTTTTTTTAGAGCTAAAGTAGAGTGTGCAGTTAAATAGGGAATTAGAGTTGGCGATGATGCTATGCTAGTATATAGCTAGCTCTATCAACCATGATGCTATGCAGTATATAGCTAACTATATCAGCCATGATGCTATGCTAGCACATAGCTAGCTCTATCAACCATGATGCTAAGACATAGCTATGGTGCTATGCTAGTACATAGCTAGCTCTATCAACCATGATGCTAGGACATAGCTAGCTCTATCAACCATGATGCTAGCACACAGCTATCTCTATCAACCATGATGCTAGCACACAGCTATCTCTATCAACCATGATGCTAGTACATAGCTAGCTCTATCACCCATGATGCTATGCTAGTACAACGCTAGCTCAATCCACCATGATGCTAGTACATAGCTAGCTCTATCACCCATGATGCTAGTACATAGCTAGCTCTATCACCCATGATGCTAGTACATAGCTAGCTCTATCAACCATGATGCTATGCTAGTACAAAGCTAGCTCAATCAACCATGATGCTATGCTAGTACATAGCTAGCTCTATAAACCATGATGCTATCCTAGCACATAGCTAGCTCTATAAACCATGATGCTAGTACATACACTATATATATAAAAGTATGTGGACACACCTTCAAATTAGTGGATTCGGCTATTTCAGCCAACCAGTTGCTGACAGGTGGATAAAATCGAGCACACAGCCATGCAGTTTCCATAGACAAACATTGGCAGTAGAATGGCCTTACTGATGAGCTCAGTGACTTTCAACATGGCACCGTCATAGGATGCCACCTTTCCAACAAGTCAGTTCATCAAATTTCTGCCCTGCTAGAGCTGCCCCAGTCAACTGTAAGTGCTGTTATTGTGAAGTGGAAACGTCTAGGAGCAACAAAGGCTCAGCCGCGAAGTTGTAGGTCACACAAGCTCACAGAACGGGACCGCCGAGTGCTGAAGCGCGTAGAGGGTAAAAATCGTCTGTCCTCGGTTGCAACACTCACTACCGAGTTCCAAACTGCCTCTGGAAGCAACGTCAGCACAAGAACTGTTCGTCGGGAACTTCATGAAATGGGTTTCCATGGCCGAGCAGCCGCACACAAGCCTAAGATCACCATGCGCAATGCCAAGCGTCAGCTGGAGTGGTGTAAAGCTCGCCACCATTGGACTTGGAGCAGTGGAAACGCGTTCTCTGGAGTGATGAATCACGCTTTGCCATCTGGAAGTCCGAAGGACGAATCCGGGTTTGGTGGATGCCAGAGAACGCTACCTGCGCCAATGCATAGTTTAGTGGAGGAGGAATAATGGTCTGGGGCTGTTTTTCATGGTTCGGGCTAGGCCCCTTAGTTCCAGCGAAAAGAAATCTTAATACTACAGCATACAATGACATTCTAGACAATTCTGTGCTTCCAACTTTGTGGAAACAGTTTGGGGAAGGCCCTTTCCTGTGTCAGCATGACAATGCCCCCGTGCACAAAGCGAGGTCCATACAGAAATGGTTTGTCGAGATCGGTGTGGAAGAAGTTGACTGGCCTGCACAGAGCCCTGACCTCAACCCCATCGAACACCTTTGGGATGAATTGGAACGCCGACTGCGAGCCAGGCCTAATCGCCCAACATCAGTGCCCGACCTCACTAATGCTCTTGTGGCTGAATGGAAGCAAGTCCCCGCAGTAATGTTCCAACATCTAGTGGAAAGCCTTCCCAGAAGAGTGGAGGCTGTTATAGCAGCAAAGGGGGGACCAACTCCATATTAATGCCCATGATTTTGGAATGAGATGTTCGACAAGCATACTTTTGGTCATGTAGTATAGCTATCTCTATCAACCATGAAGCTATGCTAGCACATCGCTAGCTCTATCAACCATGATGCTATGGTAGTACATAGCTAACTATATCAGCCATGAATTAAATGTGGGAGTTGATAGCAGCATGCCAGCATATTTAGCCTAACTGCTCTCAGCAGGAATATAGCATTTTTATGAGTATGAGAATGACAGCATCATGCTAGAGCATAGCTAAAACTATATAAACTATGCGGTTAAACAGAGGATTTGGTGGGAGATGATAGCATGCATGCATGCTAGTGCATAGTTAGCTAGTTCCTCTCAGCATGGGCTGGATGGGCTAGCATGCTAGTGCATAGTTAGCTAGTTCCTCTCAGCATGTGCTGGATGGGCTAGCATGCTAGTGCATAGTTAGCTAGTTCCTTTCAGCATGAGCTGGATGGGCTAGCATGCTAGTGCATAGTTAGCTAGTTCCTCTCAGCAGGGGCTAGGTGGGCTAGCAGCTAGTGCATAGTTAGCAAGTTCCTCTCAGCAGGGGCTAGGTGGGCTAGCAGCTAGTGCATAGTTAGCAAGTTCCTCTCAGCAGGGGCTAGGTGGGATAGCAGCTAGTGCATAGTTAGCTAGTTCCTCTCAGCAGGGGCTAGGTGGGCTAGCAGCTAGTGCATAGTTAGCTAGTTCCTCTCAGCAGGGGCTAGGTGGGATAGCAGCTAGTGCATAGTGAGCTAGTTCCTCTCAGCAGGGGCTAGGTGGGATAGCAGCTAGCTAGCAGGATCATGTAATGGAGCGTTCAGAATAGCTCATCAGCCTCCACTGTCACCTTGCCTGTGGGAGGCTTACAGAGCGAGCAGCACCTGTGGCAAACACACACACACAAGCGCAAACACACACACACACACACACACGCACAAACACACACACACACACAAACACAATCGCAAAGAAAAGCACAAAAATACGCTTGTGCTCAAACATACAGACACATGATCACACTCGGAAGCAAACATAGACGCATCCACACATCACACCCACCCACCCATATCCTACACTCTCATAAGACATGCCAGGCAGAATCACAGTGGGTGAGAGAAAGGCTCTTCTGGAGAAACAGGCTTCCTAGAAAACATCAGAGACACAGAGATAGAGAGGGGGGGGGGGATTCCATAGTTACATTCCAGAAACATTTAATTACCTTTATCTACGTCCTCATAAACTAAATTATTGGTTCAGTTCTCTTTTTTTATGGACTATAGTAGACGTTTTCATTGTCTTTGGGAGAGAAAGAGAGACAGGAAGAGAGGAGTGACGCAGAGAGAGAGAGAGAGACAGAGAGAGAGACAAAGAGAGAGAGAGGGACAGAGAGAGAGAGCGAGACAAAGAGAGAGAGAGAAGAGAGAGCGAGAGAGCGCCGAGCGAAAGGATAGGGCGAGAGCCGCGAGAGGAGAGAAGCGAGAGAAAGAGAGTGAGAGCGGGAGAGGAGGAGAGGAGAGCGATGCGAAAGATGAGAAAAAAGAGGGGAAATAAAAGAGATGAGCGAGGGGAGCGCGAGAGAGGAGCGATTAGAGCGCGGATGCGAGAGCGCAGAGAGAGAGTGAGAGCGGAGAGCGCGAGAGATAGAGAAGAGAAAGCGAGAGAGCGAGAGACAGAACGGAGAGAGAGAGAGAGAGATGAGCGAGTCGGAGAAGTGAGAGAGAGCAGAGAGAGCGCGAGAGGACGAGAGAGAGGTGGGGAGGAGCGCACAAGAGAAAGAGAAGAGAAGGAGACCAAAGAAGAAGAAGAGGGACAGCAGGAGAGAGACAGAGCCAGAGACGGAGGACAGAAGAGGACCAGAGAGTGGGAGGGTGGCGGATGGAGGAGAGCCAGCGAGGAGAGGACAGAGCCGAGAGGGAGGAAGCAGAGAGAGGGAGAGCACGAGAAGAACAAAGAGGACCCCAGAGGGGAGGGGAGCAAGAAAGAGACAGAGGAGAGGCGGACAGAGACAGAGAGGAAGAGGGAGAGGAGAGCAAGAGACCAGAGAGGAGGGAGAGAGAGGAGGAGAAGATGCTGGCGCTACAGAGACAGAGATGAGAGCGGAGAGACAGAGAGAGAGCGAGAGGAGAGGCCAAAGAGCGAGAGCGGGGACAGAGAGAGGACGCGAGACAAAGCCGAGAGAACGAGAGAGAGAGAGAGAGATTTTTTTTGGAGAAGCGAGAGCAGTAGAGAGCGAGCGAGAGCGAGAGCCCGATGGGAGGAGCGAGAGAGAGAGCGAGAGAGAGAGTGAGAGCGAGAGCGGAGGAGTCGCGAAAAAGAGAGAGAGCAAGAGAAAGAGAGAGAGAGGAGGAGAGACAAAAGAGAGAGCGATGAGAGAGGAGAGAGAGCAAGAGACAGAGAGGCGAGCGGAAGACAGAGAGGAGAGCGATGAGGACAGGAAAGAGGAGAGAGGAGAGATGGAGAACAGATACGATGCTTCTGAAATCATCCGCAGCCCTTTTAGCTGCTACCACTAGTCACCACCCTCATGTCATACTCACTCTCACACACGCAGCACGTAGCACCACAAAAACTACCACCAAGGAAGGGTTGAGGGAGAGTTAGAGAGTAAACAAATTGGGATTCTCTTTCTCTCTCTAACTCGGTCTCCATATTGGATTTCTCTCGCTCATCTTTCCTCCTCTCTCTTCTCTCTAATCTATCTCTCTCATCTCTCTCTTAGCTCGTCTTCTCTCTCTCTCTCTCTCTTCTCTCTCTCTCTCTCTCTCTCTCGCTCTCTCCTCTTCTCCTCTCTCTCTCTCTCTCTCTCTCTCTCTCTCTCTCTCTCTCTCTCTCTCTCTCTCTCTCTCTCTCTCTCTCTCTCTCTTTTATTCATCCATTTTAGAATTAGGCCGTAACGTCACAAAATGTGGAAAAAGTCAAGGGGTCTGAATACTTTCAGAAGGCACTGTAAGTTTATTTATTTTCCCTTTTGTACTTTAACTATTTGCACATCGTTACAACACTGTATATATACATAATATGGCATTTGAAATGTCTCTATTATTTTGGAACTTGTGTGAGTGTAATGTTTACTGGTCATTTTTATTGCTTATTTCACTTTTGTTTATTATGTATTTCACTTGCTTTGGCAATGTTAACATATGTTTCCCACGTCAATAAAGTCCCTTGAATTGAATTGAATTGGGAGAGCTAACCAGCTAGCCAGCTAGCCAAGAGGAACCCAGAGGAGAAAAAAGTGCAAAACTCCGTCAGCAACCTCGAAAAGCGAGTAGCTAAGAAGATAACTGTAGAGAACTAGAAGAGAGAACAGTCAGCTATTTTCTTGGTATTTTACTAAATTTAGGAGAGCAACCGCTAAACTAGGCTAGGCTAGAAACTAAAAAGAGCACTGGGCAGTTAGAATTTCTCTCCCCTTTCTGATGAGTGCAGCAGCATCCTCTGCCCCTCCCCCCACCAAACTGCAGCAGTATAACAGCACCCCCTCCCCCACAGAACAGCCACCCTGTGAGGACATGCCCCCACTCCTACACGGAGGCCATTCCAATATACTACCCCCCAGAGGCCAAAAACGACCATGCACGCAAACAGCAAAAAGCACAAACTTTTGAGGGAGAGACCAGAGACTCTGTTTGCAGACCTATACAAGAACGATGATGTCAGCAACCTAATTGTCTACACAGAGCAGCCAAGTGCATGGCGCTGGGCAGTAAAGGCCCCCTTGGGCAAAACAGAGGGAATTTGTAATGGATGGAAAGTCCACTTTCAGGGACTGTCCCCCACCCTGAGTGAGACACAGAGCACCCCCACTCCAGGCTGCCCAACAGATGAGCAGTCCCCAGAGGAGAGTGACACCCCAGGTTTAGAACAGCCATCTCTACACAGCATCATCAGCAACCTGATGAAGAAGTTGTCCCTGATGGAGGTAGAGCCCCCTGATGGAGGAAGAGCCCCCTGATGGAGGTAGAGCCCCCCGATGGAGGTAGAGCCCCCTGATGGAGGAAGAGCCCCCTGATGGAGGTAGAGCCCCCCGATGGAGGTAGAGCCCCCTGATGAAGGTAGAGCCCCCTGATGGAGGAAGAGCCCCCTGAGGGAAGTTGAGCCACCTGATGTAGAGCCCCCTGATGAAGGTAGAGCCCCCAGATGGAGTTAGAGCCCCCTGATTGAGGTTGAGCCCCCTGATGGAGGTAGAGCCCCCTGATGGAGGTAGAGCCCCCTGATGAAGGTAGAGCCCCCTGATGGAGTTGGAACCCCCTGATTGAGGAAGAGCCCCCTGATGTAGGAAGAGCCCCCAGATGGAGGTAGAGCCCCCTGGTGGAGGTAGAGCCCCCTGATGAAGGTAGAGCCAGCAGGAGAGGGTGGCTTCATCACTGAGGAGTAATGACCTGGGGGCCCAGCAGGAGAGGGTGGCTACATCACTGAGGAGTAAGGACCTGGGGACCCAGCAGGAGAGGGTGGCTACATCACTGAGTAATGACCTGGGGGCCCAGCAGGAGAGGGTGGCTACATCACTGAGTAAGGACCTGGGGGCCCAGCAGGAGAGGGTGGCTACATCACTGAGGAGTAATGACCTGGGGACCAGCAGGAGAGGGTGGCTACATCACTGAGGAGTAATGACCTGGGGGCCCAGCAGGAGAGGGTGGCTACATCACTGAGGAGTAATGACCTGGGGGCCCAGCAGGAGAGGGTGGCTACATCACTGAGTAATGACCTGGGGGCCCAGCAGGAGAGGGTGGCTACATCACTGAGGAGTAATGACCTGGGGGCCCAGCAGGAGAGGGTGGCTACATCACTGAGTAAGGACCTGGGGGCCCAGCAGGAGAGGGTGGCTACATCACTGAGGAGTAATGACCTGGGGGCCCAGCAGGAGAGGGTGGCTACATCACTGAGTAATGACCTGGGGACCCAGCAGGAGAGGGTGGCTACATCACTGAGGAGTAAGGACCTGGGGACCCAGCAGGAGAGGGTGGCTACATCACTGAGTAATGACCTGGGGGCCCAGCAGGAGAGGGTGGCTACATCACTGAGGAGTAATGACCTGGGGGCCCAGCAGGAGAGGGTGGCTACATCACTGAGTAAGGACCTGGGGGCCCAGCAGGAGAGGGTGGCTACATCACTGAGGAGTAATGACCTGGGGGCCCAGCAGGAGAGGGTGACTACATCACTGAGGAGTAATGACCTGGGGGCCCAGCAGGAGAGGGTGGCTACATCACTGAGGAGTAAGGACCTGGGGGCCCAGCAGGAGAGGGTGGCTACATCACTGAGGAGTAATGACCTGGGGGCCCAGCAGGAGAGGGTGGCTACATCACTGAGTAAGGACCTGGGGGCCCAGCAGGAGAGGGTGGCTACATCACTGAGGAGTAATGACCTGGGGGCCCAGCAGGAGAGGGTGGCTACATCACTGAGGAGTAATGACCTGGGGGCCCAGCAGGAGAGGGTGGCTACATCACTGAGGAGTAATGACCTGGGGACCCAGCAGGAGAGGGTGGCTACATCACTGAGGAGTAATGACCTGGGGACCAGCAGGAGAGGGTGGCTACATCACTGAGTAATGACCTGGGGGCCCAGCAGGAGAGGGTGGCTACATCACTGAGGAGTAAGGACCTGGGGGCCCAGCAGGAGAGGGTGGCTACATCACTGAGGAGTAATGACCTGGGGGCCCAGCAGGAGAGGGTGGCTACATCACTGAGTAATGACCTGGGGGCCCAGCAGGAGAGGGTGGCTACATCACTGAGGAGTAATGACCTGGGGGCCCAGCAGGAGAGGGTGGCTACATCACTGAGTAATGACCTGGGGGTCCAGCAGGAGAGGGTGGCTACATCACTGAGGAGTAATGACCTGGGGGCCCAGCAGGAGAGGGTGGCTACATCACTGAGGAGTAATGACCTGGGGACCAGCAGGAGAGGGTGGCTACATCACTGAGTAAGGACCTGGGGGCCCAGCAGGAGAGGGTGGCTACATCACTGAGTAATGACCTGGGGACCCAGCAGGAGAGGGTGGCTACATCACTGAGGAGTAATGACCTGGGGGACCAGCAGGAGAGGGTGGCTACATCACTGAGGAGTAATGACCTGGGGGCCCAGCAGGAGAGGGTGGCTACATCACTGAGTAAGGACCTGGGGGCCCAGCAGGAGAGGGTGGCTACATCACTGAGGAGTAATGACCTGGGGACCCAGCAGGAGAGGGTGGCTACATCACTGAGGAGTAATGACCTGGGGACCCAGCAGGAGAGGGTGGCTACATCACTGAGGAGTAATGACCTGGGGGACCAGCAGGAGAGGGTGGCTACATCACTGAGGAGTAATGACCTGGGGGCCCAGCAGGAGAGGGTGGCTACATCACTGAGTAAGGACCTGGGGGCCCAGCAGGAGAGGGTGGCTACATCACTGAGTAATGACCTGGGGGCCCAGCAGGAGAGGGTGGCTACATCACTGAGTAAGGACCTGGGGGCCCAGCAGGAGAGGGTGGCTACATCACTGAGTAATGACCTGGGGGACCAGCAGGAGAGGGTGGCTACATCACTGAGTAAGGACCTGGGGGCCCAGCAGGAGAGGGTTTCCCCAACACTGTGGTGTCCACTCTCCTCCAGAGAACAGACTTTCACCCCGCCTCTATACAACACATCAACGCCAGCCATTCCTGGGACTGTGCCCTGCACCTGGCCTACAATCCTACCCTCCACCTGGCCTACCATCCTACCCTCCACCTGGCCTACCATCCTACCCTGCACCTGGCCTACCATCCTACCCTGCACCTGGCCTACCATCCTACCCTGCACCTGGCCTACCATCCTACCCTCCACCTGGACTGCCTCTATGACCACGTACATCTATACAAAGAGGTAGTCCCCACCTCCGCCTGGACACTGAAGAACGTGGCCCTAGGACGCCAGCCCACCACATCCAACAGGAGCATCAGACCAGCCCCCCACCCCGCAGAGACCATTACATTTACATTTAAGTCATTTAGCAGACGCTCTTATCCAGAGCGACTTACAGTTAGTGAGTGCATACATTATATATTTTTTTTTTCATACTGGCCCCCCGTGGGAAACGAACCCACAACCCTGGCGTTGCAAACGCCATGCTCTACCAACTGAGCTACATCCCTGCCGGCCATTCCCTCCCCTACCCTGGACGACGCTGGGCCAATTGTGCGCCGCCCCATGGATCTCCCGGTCGCGGCCGGCTACGACAGAGCCTGGATTCGAACCAGGATCTCTAGTGGCACAGCTAGCACTGCGATGCAGACCAGCCCCCAACCCAGCAGACCATCCCCACACCCCGCAGAGACTAGCCCCCCAACCCAGAGATAAGTAAAGCCGACCACACCACCCCCCACACAGTCCCCCACAACCAGCACAGCTGAAATCCTCCCAAACTTGCTACAGATGCCCCTCCTATGGGCTTCACCAGGCCAGGCCTGAGCCACTCCTGCCCCCCTCAGCACCTCCACCCAGGCAACAGGATCCTTACCCAGGCAGACAGAGCTACGCATAGGCTGTCAGAAGAGTAACAGGAACACTGGGGCTGTACTTAGTCAACGGAAGGCTACAGGGGACTGGAACACTGGGTCTGTACATAGTCAATGGAAGGCTACAGGGGACTGGAACACTGGGGCTGTACTTAGTCAACGGAAGGCTACAGGGGACTGGAACACTGGGTCTGTACATAGTCAATGGAAGACTACAGGGGACTGGAACACTGGGTCTGTACATAGTCAATGGAAGGCTACAGGGGACTGGAACACTGGGGCTGTACTTAGTCAACGGAAGGCTACAGGGGACTGGAACACTGGGTCTGTACATAGTCAATGGAAGGCTACAGGGGACTGGAACACTGGGTCTGTACTTAGTCAACGGAAGGCTACAGGGGACTGGAACACTGGGTCTGTACATAGTCAATGGAAGGCTACAGGGGACTGGAACACTGGGTCTGTACATAGTCAATGGAAGACTACAGGGGACTGGAACACTGGGTCTGTACATAGTCAATGGAAGACTACAGGGGACTGGAACGGGCGGGCTGTAGTAATCCGTCTGGATTACTGCAACTCGCTGTTGGCTGGGCTCCCTGCCTGTGCCATTAAACCCCTACAACTCATCCAGAATGCCGCAGCCCGTCTGGTGTTCAACCTTCCCAAGTTCTCTCACGTCACCCCGCTCCTCCGCACACTCCACTGGCTTCCAGTTGAAGCTCGCATCCGTTACAAGACCATGGTGCTTGCCTATGGAGCAGTGAGGGGAACGGCACCTCCGTACCTTCAGGCTCTGATCAGTCCCTACACCCAAACGAGGGCATCCACCTCTGGCCTGCTGGCCCCCATACCTCTGCGGAAGCACAGTTCCCGCTCAGCCCAGTCAAAACTGTTCGCTGCTCTGGCACCCCAATGGTGGAACAAGCTCCCTCACGACGCCAGGACAGCGGAGTCACTCACCACCTTCCGGAGACACTTGAAACCCCACCTCTTTAAGGAATATCTGGGATAGGATAAAGTAATCCTTCTACCCCCCCCTTACCCCACCCCCCCCCAAAAAAATACATATTGTAAAGTGGTTATCCCACTGGCTATAAGGTGAATGCACCAATTTGTAAGTCGCTCTGGATAAGAGCGTCTGCTAAATGACGTAAATGTAAATGTAAGACTACAGGGGACAGGAATTGGGTCTGTAAAGGGTCAATGGAAGAATACAGGGGACAGGAATTGGGTCTGTAAAGGGTCAATGGAAGGCTACAGGGGACAGGAATTGGGTCTGTAAAGGGTCAATGGAAGGATACAGGGGACAGGAATTGGGTCTGTAAAGGGTCAATGGAAGGATACAGGGGACAGGAACACTGGGTCTGTACATAGTCAATGGAAGGCTACAGGGAACTGGAACACTGGGTCTGTACTTAGTCAATGGAAGGCTACAGGGGACTGGAACACTGGGTCTGTACATAGTCAATGGAAGGCTACAGGGGACTGGAACACTGGGTCTGTACATAGTCAATGGAAGACTACAGGGGACTGGAACACTGGGTCTGTACATAGTCAATGGAAGACTACAGAGGTGTACATGTGGCTGTACAAAACATATCTTTGTTTGACTAAAGGCCTCCTCATCCCATTTACAGAAGGCACCTAAAAACAATTAAATAAGACAAATAATGAAAAATGGTTTGATTATCTATATTGATATATATTGATTAAAAAATGTATGCACACATGACTGTAAGTCGCGTTTGGATAAAAGCGTCCGCTAAATGGCATATTATTTTTATTATATTTATTATCTATACTGATATTGATTGATTATCTATATTGATATATATATATATTGATTATCTATATTGGTATATATTGATTATCTATATTGATATATATTGATTATTTTTCAAATATATAAGGAAAGAAACGTAGGAATACAGTATATCCAAATAAAAACGATCTGCTCCTTCAGTATTGGGAAACCCTAAAAGAATCCAGACAGACTCTCAGAACAACAAAGGAACAATCCATCAAATCAAATCAACTTACTGAAATTGGTTCAAACTACTTCTGGGAAAACTGGAACTCCCTAAACGAACCACACGGAGAAGAATTGGCTATCCAAAATGATGACCTATGGAGGGATCACTTTGAAGAACTATATAGAAATATTACAATGAATGTGAAACAAAAATATAAATATATGAAAAACTTCAAATACTTGAATCAGCCATTAAAGACCACCAGAACCGTCTGGATTCCCCAATAACAGAAAAGGAAATATTCGAAAAAATATAAACCCAGAAAGGCTTACACAGTCAGAAAATGTATTACTGCCTGTCACGCCCTGGCTCTGGGGACTCTTATATGTTGAGCCAGGGTGTTAGTTTCTATGTTTAGTGTTCTATGTTCATGTTCTAGTTCATGTGTTTCTATGTTGGCCGGGGTGGTTCCCAATCAGAGGCAGCTGTGGCTCGTTGTCTCTGATTGGGAACCATATTTAGGCAGCCTGTTTTGCACTTGTCATTTGTGGGATCTTGTTCCGGAGAGGTTTGTGTTTGTTAACCTTAGGACTTCATGTATCGTTTTGTTGTTTGTGTTTAAGTACTCATTAAAAGATGTACGCATATCACGCTGCGCCTTGGTCTGCTTCTTATGACGATCGTGACACTGCCATACTCAAACCTTTTTACCAAATGTAGGCTATTTCCTTGACATCTGGAACCAGGGACTAATAACACAATTTTTTTTAAACTGTCGTGGCATTTGTGTCAACAGCAACCTGGGGAAGATGTTTCTGCTCCATCATAAACAGCAGATTAGTGTGCACTTTCTCAGTGAACACACTGTCCTGAGCAAAAGTCACATTTGATTCCTACCAGATTATCGAACATCAGACCATATTTATACCTTATACCTAAGAAAATTAACAACGATGACAAATGGTTTGATGAAGAATGCAAAAACCTAAGAAAGAAATTGAGAAACCTATCCAACCAAAAACATAGGGACCCAGAAAACCTGAGCCTACGACTTCACTATGGTGAATCACTAAAACAATACAGAAATACACTACGGAAAAATAAGGAGCAACACGTCAGAAATCAGCTCAATGTAATTGAAGAATCCACAGAATCTAACCACTTTTGGGAAAATTGGAAAACACTAAACAAACAACAACACGAAGAGTTATCTATCAAAATCTGAGATGTATGGATAAACCACTTCTCCAATCTACATTTTTACCCCTTTTTCTCCATATCCAATTGGTAGTTACAGTCTTGTCCCATCGCTGCAACTCCCGTATGGACTCGGGAGAGGCGAAGGTCGAGAGCCGCTCGTTCTCCGAAACACAACCCCGCCAAGCCACACTGCTTCTTGCCACAATGCACTCTTAAACCGGAAGCGAACCACACCAATGTGTCGGAGGAAACACTGTACACCTGGCGACCGTGTCAGCGTGCACTGCGCTCGGCCCGCCACAAGGAGTCGCTACAGTGCGATGGGACAAGGACATCCCGGCCGGCCAAACCCTCCCCTAACCCGGACGACACTGGGCCAATTGTGCGTCGCCTCATGGGTCTCCCGGTCGCGGCCGGCTGCGACACAGCCCGGAATCGAACCAGGATCTGTAGTAACGCAGCCTTAGACCGCTGCGCCACTCGGGAGGCTTCTCCAATCTTTTTGGCCCCATAACAAAGAACAAAACAGCAAAAACATATACATGATCAAATACAAATCTTAGTATCAACTACTAAAGACTACCAGAACCTACTGGATTCTCCAATTACATTGAATGAACTACAGGACAAAATACAAACCCTCCAACCCAAAAAGGCCTTTGGTGTTGATGGTATCCTCAATGAAATGATAAAATATACAGACCACAAATTCCAATTGGCTATACTTAAACTCTTTCGCATCATCCATAGCTCTGGCATCTTCCCCAATATTTGGAACCAAGGACTGATCACCTCAATCCACAAAAGTGGAGACAAATTTGACCCCAATAACTATCGTGGGATATGTGTCAACAGCAACCTTGGGAAAATCCTCTGCATTATCATTAACAGCAGACTCGTACATTTCCTCAGTGAAAGAACTGAGCAAATGTCAAATTGGCTTTTTACCAAATTACCGTACGACAGACCACGTATTCACCCTGCACACCCTAATTGACAAACAAAAAAACCAAAACAAAAGCAAAGTCTTCTCATGCTTTGTTGATTTCAAAAAAGCTTTCGACTCAATTTGGCATGAGGGTCTGCTATACAAATTGATGGAAAGTGTTTTTTTGGGGAAAACATACAACATTATAAAATCCATGTACACAAACCACAAGTGTGCGGTTAAAATTGGCAAAAAACACACACATTTCTTTTAAGGAAATCTTTGACTATGTACAGACTCAGTGAGCATAGCCTTGCTATTGAGAAAGGCCGCCGTAGGCAGACCTGGCTCTCAAGAGAAGACAGACTATGTGCACACTGCCCACAAAATGAGGTGGAAACTGAGCTGCACTTCCTAACCTCCTGCCAAATGTATGACCATATTAGAGACACATATTTCCCTCAGGTTACACAGACCCACAAAGAATTTGAAAACAAATCCAAGTTGGATAAACTCCCTTATCTACTGGGTGACCAGTGAAGAACAAACACCATTGCAAATACAATCCATATTTATGTTTATTTATTTTCCCTTTTGTACTTTAACTATTTGCACATCATTACAACACTGTATATAGACATAATATAACATTTGAAATGTCTTTATTATTTTGGAACTTCTGAGTGTAATGTTTACTGTTAATATTTATTGTTCATTTCACTTTTGTTTATTATCTATTTCACTTGTTTAACATATGTTTCCCATGCCAATAAAGCCCTTAAATTGAAATGAATTGAGAGAGGACAGTGATAGTAAAAGGCTTGCAGCAGCCCCATACTCTTGGTATAATCACCAGTCAGCTTGTGCCAAAGCCTCCTTAAAAACTAGGAGCCCTGCTGATAGGTCAACAGACAGGAATAACACAAACACACACACACACACACACACACACACAAACACACACACACACACACACACACACACACACACACACACACACATGGCAGCCATGGTAATAGGTCAACAGACAGGAATAAAACACACACAGAGCATCAACACATACACTAAGTGTCCATGTAAGGAGAGCGACAGAGAGGCATGTGAGAGACTTGGAGGCATTCAATCATCTATCAATCACTGGCACCGTGCCAGGTCCACGTCACGCTGTCACTGAGGAACCCTCTACCCCTCTCCCCTCCCTTCTCTCCCCTGCTGACTATCAGTTCTCCCCTCTCCCCTCCCTTCTCTCCCCCTGCTGACTATCAGTTCTCCCCTCTCCCCTCCCTTCTCTCCCACTGCTGACTAACCAGTTTCTCCCTTCTCCCCTCCCTTCTCTCCCCCTGCTGACTATCAGTTCTCCCCCTCGTCCCCTCCGTTCTCTCCCCCTGCTGACTAACAGTTTCTCCCCCTCTCCCCTCCCTTCTCTCCCCCTGCTGACTATCAGTTCTCCCCTCTCCCCTCCCTTCTCTCCCCCTGCTGACTAACAGCTCTCCCCTCTCCCCTCCCTTCTCTCCCCCTGCTGACTATCAGTTCTCCCCTCTCCCCTCCCTTCTCTCCCCCTGCTGACTATCAGTTCTCCCCTCTCCCCTCCCTTCTCTCCCCCTGCTGACTATCAGTTCTCCCCTCTCCCCTCCCTTCTCTCCCCCTGCTGACTATCAGTTCTCCCCTCTCCCCTCTCTTCTCTCCCCCTGCTGACTAACAGCTCTCCCCTCTCCCCTCCCTTCTCTCCCCCTGCTGACTATCAGCTCTCCCCTCTCCCCTCCCTTCTCTCCCCCTGCCTTACTATCCAGTTCTCCTCCCCTCTCCCCTCCGTTCTCTCCCCTGCTGACTATCAGTTCTCCCCCTCCTCCCCTCTCTTCTCTCCCCCTGCTGACTAACAGCTCTCCCCTCTCCCCTCCCTTCTCTCCCCCTGCTGACTATCA